>VZTI01000331.1:386904-413540 GCA_013397865.1 Struthidea cinerea
TTTTTTGTTGGTTGGCTGGTTGGTTGGGTTTTTTTTACAGGTTTGTGTAGAATTATTGTCCTTGAATTTTAATGATTATAGAGGGAGACAGTTTCAATGTCAGCATGGCCTCCTCTAGCCAAGCAGGAAATAGGCATCCTCAAACCTTTTGTAAGCAAGCAGTCGCCTTTGTTAACTCAGTGAAAAAAAGTTACTGCATGCAGGATAGTGAATTCTAAGCACTTTAATATGCATGTCCAGATAGAAAAAAACTTGAGGAATATCAAAATCCAAAGGAAGTAGTCTGCGTCTATGTGCTGGTGAATGAATTTGATCATGCTAACATATTAATTAACTCATGCTGTAGTGCAGTATGGAGACGTCACATGGAGACATAGCATGCAGAAGCCAGAGTGTAACAGAGTTTTGAAGTGGAATGCATTTGATGGCTTCTGTGGATAAGCAAGGCGGAAACAGGAAAAGATTGTGTCCAAAAAAATTAAAGTGAAATATTCCCAGCCTTCTATTTTTCTATCTGCCAGAAGAACCACCAATCCCTCCACCCCCCTGGATTTTCAAAGTAAAGACGTATTTTGTGCAGATGGTGCTTTTCCGCCCAAATGCTGATAGACCACTCGAATACAAGGATTACAGGGGTAAATAATTGCTTTCTGGAAGTAATACTGAAAAGTCTTCTGATCCAACAGCTATAAGGCCAATGAAGTGTTTTATGCAGAGTGTGCATTTTCAATGAGTTATAACTTTATGACCCGAAAGATGGTCATGGTATGTTGGTCTGATATGGTTCTAGTAGCCTTCTCAAATGAATACTGTAAATTTCATAGCAGAATTTCCCCAGTAATTTTCCTCAAACAAAAGGGGTGAACAAGTTTTTTTTCTAAATAAAATGCAGTCTATCCTAATAGGAATCTTAAGACAGAACAGCCAGGATAAAGGTGTCTTGGGGATTGTGTTTTCCTCTTCACGCTTCTGAAAAGCTGTTTAATGTGACCCACCCAATTAACCTGAATTAAGGCAAGAGATACACAGTGTACTGATATATCCAAAAGACGACATTCATTCCAATATAAAATGAATAGCATTGTATTAACGTTTATTTCTAATTACAAGAAACAGAATATCAGTCCCTTATTTGTACAAAAATACCTGAAAGATTACAATTAGGTTCACAAGCCAAAAAGCTATTTACAGTATGAAGCAAAGCATATTGAATAAAGGTTTTGTCTCTTAAGTTAATACCTTTTGCATTCCCTGAAACTTTAAACTTTATTCCATTTTACAGTCACTAAATCTTGCATTGTGACAATATAATTTACGATAAGCAAGTCTTGCCACTGGAAAGGTGCATTGATTGGTCAAACTGTCAGGTATTTAGTGCAGAAAAGATAAGACAAAACATCTAAACTGAGGCACGTGTTTCTTCAAGATTAATTAACAAATAAAAAGTTTTTTGTACTTTAACACCTATCGTAACATAACTTAACTAGTAACCTCATTACCAAAATGGTTTGGCATTTTCCTTCTCAACATATTCAAGATTGCTACATGAAGTATTTATTTAGAAAATAAAATCACAGGCAAAAAGATAAAAATTCAACAGGCTCCAAAACAACCCTGAGCATCCCCTTTACATTCATGTCATTTAAATACAAAAATAAGAGTCAAATGTCCTTCAGTCCTTGGTATTCTGAGCTGGCAGCCAGCTGAATCTGTTGGAAAACTAAGGTGGTATTGACTGTTTTCCAGCAGAAAGAAGACAAAGCAGTGATCTGCTTAAGTAAGATTGTTGCCACTTTGAAGGTGGTCACTTTCTCAAAACAGCTCACTTTAGCTGGGAAGAGTACAAAATACTAAGTCAACCATCTACATACAAAAATCATGGTTCATAGTCAAACTTTTATTCTCAATTTAAATAAGATGCAAGTTTTTTTTTTTTTATAAATATGAAACACTGCAAATACTATCTGCCTACTGGGAAAAATGCATGGTTGTCACTAAGCTATGTAAACAGAAAAACTTAAAACTACAGCATAAATGGTCTTATTAAACTGGTAATGTAGTCAATACAAGTATCTTTTTTCTCCTAATAGGGGCCAAATAGAAGCATGCAAAGTGAAGTCAGACTTAAGTTAGCTTAATTTCAAGGTTTTAAAATACATTGTCTAGAAAGCAGGAACACTCATTTCACTATGTACAATTAAAAAAAGCAAAACAAAACAAAACAAAACAAAAAAGGCTTCTACTAAAAACAAAATCAATTCTTCATTTTTAGTATCTAGACATTAAATGGAAAAAAAATTACTAAATGTGTTCTGTAAACTAAAATACAGTGTTTCTATACCATTGACATTGTTTAAGCTGATATGGACGACTCAGGCAGGTTATGGTTTGTCTTAAGCTATTCTTAACACTACATGAAGACCTAAAAGTGTAGGATTGGTTTTCCTTCTTTACCCTTTCAGATGGCTAGGATTTCAAACCCAGTGGCAAATATTAAGGATTAACTAGCCTGTGTAAATAATTTACCATTTTATGAATGCTCCATTCTGCACTACGCTCTGCAAGTTCCCAGGGTGGAATACTTCTCACTGTGGCTAATGGC
Source organism: Struthidea cinerea (assembly GCA_013397865.1). Taxonomy (NCBI): domain Eukaryota; kingdom Metazoa; phylum Chordata; class Aves; order Passeriformes; family Corcoracidae; genus Struthidea; species Struthidea cinerea. The sequence goes on from VZTI01000331.1 coordinate 389,507, forward strand.
ACCAAGCACTGGGAAGTTACTTCAGTTCAAACAGTTGCTGAAGGAATGGTTGGTTGCAATTGCAGGATCAAGGTGGGACTTGTCTGACTTTAATACTGATTTATCATCAGAAAGATTTATTGTGTAAGCATTAAATAATTCATTTAAACATTAACAATAAAGTAGTTCTGATGACAAACCAGCACCAGAGCAAGATACATGCTTGTCTGCCACAGGTACTGGTGTGCAGTAGCACACATGACACAGGGATCACCAGTTACCTTGATGGATGATACTGCCAGCAGCTACTTCACAATCAAATCTGTTTCTATTCCCAGCATGTTCCTTCTCACCATGTAAACTTTCATGGCCCTACAAAAAGCAGAAGGGGTACAGTTCTTCTTATGCCCTATCCCCAGGAGAGCTTTGTGTCACTGTAGCTTTATTATATCGAAAGAGCTCTTTGAAACAGTCTGAAAATTCAAGGAGCTATAAAGCTAAAAACACTGTTTTTTAAATTTTTTTTTTGTCATACTAAGACTACCTGCAGAAGAATCTTCTCACAAAAAACGGTGGTTGCAAATACAAGTGTAGTCATTCAGTCCTACTCTATTTAGTAACAGTAAGTTTCCTCAGGAAAACAGTCAAAAGGCTGTAAAAAACAAACCACCACTCCAATAATAAAAATTTGTGCATAGAATCTAATACAGTCTCTGCATGACTGGATGCCACTAATATGCCATCAACATACTACAGCCATAATGCTACAAGTCAACAGTTTTAAGAGTACATATATTGGTGGTATGTTCTTTTAGAATTGTATCCTCATTGCTTCTTCAAAGACATCTGCAGATCTTTGAACCTCAGGTCTCCAGAGAAGTACTGAGACACACGCGCACGCAAACACACACACACACACTTCTTGATTTTCTTCTAGATCCTTTTAGGCTGAAGCATTCCATACATTTGAGGGTGCAGATTAATACCCAACTCCTGCATGAATTTTAAAAGCCACATCAGCTCCTAATATAGGCTGCATACAATATCCGAAACAAAGTAGGAGTGCAAAAAAAGTGATCAATACAAAAAGTAAACACACTAGTCTTAATTGTCAAGATTATTCCAGGGCAAGAGTTCTTTTCAAAGATTTCTCTTCACACTTGTTCCTGTTAAGTGGCCCAGCCAAAATAGTTTCCAGTTTTGTTTTAAATTTAGTCATTGTTTTACAGACCCTCCCCCCATTTTTGGGATGCTGGGACACTCAGCAGCAATCACTCTTAGGTGTTAGACAAACCAGCAATCTTGGTCTGTTGGCACCTGTCGAATCCATCCCTTTCGGAGTCCCAAGGTGCATAATATTTATCTTTTTAACCAACTTACAAATCTGCCAATTCCCCAGTGTCAACGTTCTCTTACAATTACTCTTCTATCAAATCCAGTCTTCAGTGAGAGTCAGATTTGAGGTCATAAGGCCACTCGGATGCAGTGGTGTTTGAGTTTGCAGGGCAAGACTCCTTTGTTTAGTTGATAGAATTCAACAAGCTGGATTAGATCACTGAATTTGGTGTTCCCATCATCCAGACTGAAAAATATCTGTCCATCATCTTCACACTAGGAAAACAAAACATCCTTTTCAAGTTAGGCTGCACATGAAGAGATACAAGCATGGAAAAACTTAGAGAGTACCACCAGTGTGTGACATAAATAAAGGACGGGCACTTGGTTGGCACTTGGTTGCCCAAACAAACCAGTGCCTGCAGTTCTTTGTGAAACCATGCACAGCACTAGAAAAACCTTAACTCAACTTGTAACATTTTGCTTATGAAAGTAAAAGCTTGTGGGCAGAGTAATTGAAAGTTGTACAGACAGCACTGGCATTCATTAGATAAAACAAAAATACCCCAAAAGGATTTGTTAGCTGTTTGTAAAATTGGCAGGCTAAACAAGGGAAGAGGGTTTGGAACAATAAAAAGGTCTACATAATCTTAAATTTTTCATGCTTTTTTTGATCAAGATAAAAATCAAATTGTTTTCCAACATCTCAGTGTAACGATATTTGAAGCTCAACATTATTGGATAACCTCCAGAATAAAACTTTTTAAAGTTTCCCGAAGTTATTCTGTGCTTGTTTAAGTGACATGGGAGACAACAGCCGCTGTTGTTGCTGTCAGTCACAGAGAACAAGTTCTGTGTGTTACACAGACTTGTGTGATGTAGTGACTTACACCAGTTTTCCAGCAATGTTAAGCAATAGTTTTAATCAGACATTTGACAATTCTAAAGATTATCTGCTTATATACTTGCTGATGGAAACATCCTTGTTAGTTACATCAGTAATTAATAAGAGGTCCCCTCAGAAGTTGGCAAAAGCTTCATGGTTTAAAATTTCAGGTTTTGTTATCAGCATCAAAAATAATCTACTTACCGGCAAGATTTGAAAATGCTTTATTTTTTGATGATGGCATAATGTAAGTACAAATGCCTTTGGATTGCTTTGGCTGTCCCGGAGAAGAAATAATCTAGGAGAGAACATTTTTAAGAACAAATTGAATAACCCCATCTATTTGTTCTTAAATAATCAGAATTACTAAGTAATTTTGTGCCACTGCCAAACTCTTCTTTAGTTGCTTTAAGAGGTGATTCCATAACTGGCAATTTGCTTTCAATTATTTTACCACAGCTATGCAACATTAACAGATGAAGAAACAAGAGGTGCAAGATACATGACGGTAGTTCTCCCCCTAAGAATGTACCTATGAGGCTTTTTTTAAGGCTCCCTCTAACTCAGCTTTCCATTAATGATACGTACTCTCATGAAGAAAATGTTATCATTTAATTCTAGAGAAAACCTGAATTTCTATAGATGGCAAAGTAATATATGGGAATCTGTTCCCACTCTACGATATCTTGCATCAGTTCACAAAAATCCAGTGTCAGCAAAATTATGTGTAGGTTAAATGGCTGCAGTTGCACAGAAACAGCTCAATACTTTCTTAAAATTATTTCCCAGTTATGTAGCTTCCATATCATCAAGGTGGGGAAAACACGCACTGATGTTTCTTCTAGAACACTCACGGTATTTTTCCTTCATCATTATAGAAAAAAATGTACTTTAGGCATACAGCTACCAACATCATACACTATGCAGCTGTCACTTTTAAGTCAACCCACAAAACTGAAGTCCTACCCCAAATGGACTTTATTTCACATCCATACTGGGAAGAGGAGGAAAAGAGCTAGATAAGAAACCCCATGTTTCCTCCCCTTGACATTTATGAACTAAGGAAGCAGATCCTCTCCATGCCACAGGAAACAAGAATATACCTTTGGCACAAGGCTTATAGCACTAATCAGTGGATTTGTGAGATGGCTGAGCACAGGACTGGGGCAGGCCTCTTAATTGCTGACCACTAAGCCAGGAACATGCTTTTCCAAGGCACGGTTGCAAGAACTGCTTGTAGTCTTAAGAACCCAAAAGAATTTACTCCAGCTCCTCAGAACTGATTGAGAAATGTCAGTACCACAAAAATGCACCATCATAACCATGGTCAGTTCAGTAGTCAGGGACAGGCATGTCATGCCACCCTCAGAAGCCATGCATGGCACTTGAGCATTCCTTTATAATCCTGGGAAGACCAGATGTGTGGAAAAGGGACAAAAGCCGTTATAAATTAGGATCCGTGTGAGGGAGAAAGACTTTACCTGCCCTGTGGTTACTGCAGTTCATGCAGATATCTCTCAATTATTTTTTATCTAGCTGTTTCAGATAATGCGTGGTATCGTAAGCTGGTGGCACAAAGCAAAGCTCTGCACAACCGATGCTGCAACTGTTTACTCAACCTCTGGCAAGCAGCCAGCTACCACACAAACAACAACTACAAAGATAGATGCATCCTCAATAAGAGCTTCAAGACATATCAAAGATAGCCGCATCAGTTGCTTGTATACATCGTTGAGCCTCTTCCATGAACCATCAGGAAACTGTTAACTTTCTGCCTTCTTTTGTTCAAGAACACACAGAGCAGGAAAACATAGGCAGGAGTTTTCCACCCTGAAAATCATGATCCGTAGATCCCAGAGCACATAGGTAACATGGTTCTTTTGTCACTGCTGATGGACCTTACTAACAAAAACTAATGAATTTTCACCTTCCACAGTAAGTAAGCTTATCAGGCACAAATTTAACACAGCCTCAAACACATGAACACATTTATGAAGACCTCAAGAAAGATGGGCTACCGGATTCCTAAGGCAGCAAGTCAAAATGAGCCCAAGATTATAACGACATGTAGTATGAGAAAACCAGAAACCTAAAAAGTCAGCAGTGCTCCTTTGCTTTCTCAGCTTTTCTTCTCTGTTGGACCTGCTAAGCTAAAACCCAATTGCCTTAGCCTAGATAAGACCCCCCCCAAAAACAAGCAGACACTGCTTGATGAATATATATATGCAATTTTTACTTCCCTGATGTATTTTAGCCTTCAGAAAGATTAGTGTCGCTTCTGAATCAGAAAATGACAAAGAAAGGTTTGAATTTCACTGTCTCGTGTGAAGCCAACATGGATGTTTCTACCTTAACCCTGAGAGCAATGAGGATAGTGAACCAAAGGAAATCATGCCTTTCCCATCCTACAAATAAACAATGCTGAATGCAGTTCAAGCAACTTCCCTTCAGCAACCATAACTGCATATAAATAAGGAAAACAGATGCTCAGAAGATACTTAAATTTCAACTGCAGACATTTTAGAGAGTGCTGGAACAGGTACTTCAATTTCTTTGCTCTAGAACAGAAATAAATAGTGAGCAAGCGCCATTAGCTGCTCTGATTCATGCAGAAGAGCATGGATGGCTGATTATAAATTTGTGGGCAAATGGTTAGGTACAGCTTTGCCTAAAAAAATATGCCCTCAATGCAGATTACAAGAATTAACTATTTTCAAGTTCTAACATTGACGAAAACTTGATTGCCTCCGTTGGAAAAAAAGAAGGACATTTAAGCGTATTCCTAAGATTTTACTTTTCAAATTAAAAGTTAGGACCCACTCCTACAAACGCACACTCTGACTTTTTGGAATCCAGGCATAGGTTATAATGGGGCTACTCGGCAATCAGGTTACTCAAAAGTGCTCAGAAACCTGTAAACCATTACAGCAGAAGCTGTGCTCTCATCTATAAAGACTGGACTATCAGATCATAAATACTGAGCAACAAGAATACCTACCCATCTACAAGCCCTTGTTGCTTAATAATCCTGTGAGATTCTTCTCTAGAGATTCTGCCATGAAACCAGTGCTGTGTCCTATGAATAACTGGAGGAGAGAGGAAAAAGGGAGAGGACAGTTAAAAACAGTTACACATGCAACCATTTATTCCACATACTAATAATTTAAACATTTTAAAAGTGGGTATGGTTCTCTTACAGAATATAAAGTATCTTCCATCAACCTACATAATAAAAGAATAAATATAAAAAAAATGCATCTACTTAATATACCAAGTAGAGAGGCATTATCTCCATGTATTTTCCGATTTGCAGATATACAATTAGGTAAACAAGAGAAGTTCTTTTATAATACTGCCTTCTCATAGCTTCTTGAAAATGTTGGGACTAACAATTCTTAGAACACAATGTGTGAGTGAACAAGTTAGAAGTAAGTCTCTCTAACTCTCAAATAAAGAGAAGCACTTTAGATGGTGCTTTCAAGAGTCTAGTTACCCCCAAATACTTTTATCTTTATTGTTTTTTTCTTTTTCAAATGATATTTTAAAATTCTGTTAACAGAATAGCAAAAGAGAATAGCTGTGTTTCCTCCAAGAAGTCTAGGACATTAATATGAAATTTCCTGTTGTTTTATTAAACTTACAATTTCAAAAAAATGTTCAGGACTTGCATATTTTACATTTATCAGTTATTATGGAATGAATTCTGTTTTGAAAACTCTCATTTCTACTCTTTAAATATTAAAAGATCACTCATAGACTTTCCTTGTCCAAAACGGCGAATTAACTGCCGGATTCTTTTAAATGGAAACATTTATGGAGTGTCTGTTTTTACAAAATCTGGGTTTCAAAAGACTAGTCCTAAAGAAAAGCTTGAGTGGGCCATCAAAGAAAAACAAGTTCCTTCTACGGTGTCCATATGGGTAAGCATGTTAAATGACACAGAAGCTACTGACTAAGATTGTACATGACATCAAGGCATTCGTTCTACATGGCTGCACTCTGCCTGTATGAAATGTACCTTTTCTTTACCCACAGAGGCCTCTGATACTATGGTTACAAACCATCAGAATTTACCTGTGCTCAGTGTGGAAGGATGGAGTGGACTTTGGCTACCCAAGATGTTCATTCTTGTGCTACGTTTCTATAGAGAAAATGAATGACCGTTAAATCCACACTAACGCCTCAGGAGAAGAGAATTAGTGCACATGCAATACAGATTTAATTTACAGGAAACTGGGGGCTGGGCAGATTTAAAGCAAGGATGAGAAAAAGAAATGCAACTTTGAAGGGGGCTAATCTACAAGCAGCAGCTCATTTCAGTTGGCTTAAAACACAAGCCAGATGTTAATGATAAAAGCTCAGTATCTTAAAAGAAAAAAAAAAGAAAAAAAAAAAAAGACAGAAAAAAAGAAAAGTCTGATATGTTTCTGCTCAGGCAAAACACCAGGCACTCAGTAAATCAAGCAGTATTTCCCTCCCGTACATAAAGCACCAGCTAATGCTTCAGTAATGACTCCTTTTCCCTAAAAGACGAGCATGTGGGAAAACTTGTACTGCAGCTGTCTGTCCACAAGACACTATAAACAAGTTACATCAGTTTTCATTGCAAGAGGTCCTGCCTCTTGTATATTCTGCAATTAAACTTACTGGGAGCAAGCCATTAGTCAGAGCCCCAGCCTCTTCCATGTGGGGAAGCATTTAATTTGACATATTCCTCCTCAGAGACTGGTTTTGCAAACTGGCAGTAAAGTTCTGGTGAGTCTGCTTTCCCCCTCAACTTTCCTCTGGACACTAGGGGGACAGAGAAGCAGTGGTAGAAGGTTGTTGTGAATGTGACAGTTTTGCTAAAGATGGATATTGACTTTCAGATCTGCATGCTTGCAGTGTGATTGCTTCAGGTCGGAGCTAAGCTATACTGTGACCAGCACTGCACTAACATCATAGCACACTCTGTGTTTTGGCACTTAACAGACACTTACTGATCGCAAAAATAGAAAAGAAGAGAAGATAGCTACCCTCCAAGCATGTCCTTCTTCCAAGGCAGCACTCTGTGCTTCAGCAGGATTTTCAATAACTCTTCCTATTTGCCCCGAAAAATCCATTGCTACTAGTGAGTTTTCAGATACACTTCTCTGAAAAGGAATTTTCACTTGTTTCAAAAAACAGGGAAAGAAAAAACCAGCTTGAGAGTTTCATTTCAAACTGTTTTGGTTTCAGAAGACTGTCCAAAGTCCTCCTTCAAAAGCACAGAAAATACATCTTATTTTTTTTCCCCTTTCAAAAGATTCAGAGGCACAAAAATAGATGGTTTTCCTTTTTCGACCGTAGGGGAGGGAGACGATTCAAAGGCTCAGAATAAAATCTGTTTGCTCAAGTTGCCCACTTGCCCTATTACAATATTCCAGTCATTTTCGGGCCAGTTGGGATCCAAATATAGGATCTTCCCTTTTAGGTAGGTAACAGTCAGCTCTTGGCCCAACATATTTTAGGAAATTTACGTGTTAGTTTTGCCAGACCTAAGCTGGCTTCTGCAGAGACAGCCAGATGTCTCTGTACCGTACATCTCAAAGAGCATGACGTAGCCAAGATTTTTCAATCATGTGGATCATGTAAGCCTAAGATAATGGAGAGCCAACCACGGAAGCTCTACTCATGCAAAACATGAACTTTACATTGATTTGCTACACAATGCTGAATTTACATCTCTTAGCGTAAAATTTTCCACTTTTAAAATGCAAAAGCAAATGTATCTTTTCCAACATCATACATCAGTGAGGTAAACTTCATTACTTACTACTGGAGTGGAAAAGTGTGGAAGCATGGCTTTTCGCTGCTGGGGAATTCTATAATTCTGGTACAGTAGCATTCCATACTGCCAACAGAAACACAAGGACATCCTTATTCAAATATATGTCCTAGGGAAAAAAACTGTAGTGATTCCATAATACCACTTACACTGGAGCAAGGTGCCACCAGTTTATTATTTTCCTGATCAGAAGCTGTCCCAAAGCCATTTGCTTTGAGTAATAGTGATTGGCAGGTGGCAATCAAAGAGTAAATATGCACAAGTTTTATTTTAAAAAATACAAGCTTGAGTGATATACACAGGTAATTTCTGCCACTCTCAGGTACCACCATGCTTTCCTTGTAGAACACAAGCTTTCAGTTGAGGTCAGAACACACACATTAATTCCCTTCTTTTTACCCTCTAGAACTTAAAAAAAATCTGCACAAGACAACCAAACCCGGTTTCCATAATGATAAAAAATAAGAACCTTTCTAATTCACTAGCTCTTTCAATAAATTTCACCAGGAAATATCACTTGGTACTTTTCTCATCCTTAAAAAAATAAGGTGATTGAATTCCAGTCATGCTCTTGGTTGAACATGATAAATTTTAGCAACACTAGTAGCTAGGATGGCAGGAAAACACCTACTCAGTGCCTTCCCTACAGGCACAGTGCTGAAGTATAGCAACATTGATTACTGAATGTTCTAACTGAAATGGTTTATACAATTTCCAAACAGGGTAATTAATATAGGACCATGGAAAGCTAAATGAGATGGTGAATAAAAAGGAGGCTTATGGACACAACCTTGGGGCACAGCCTTAATTTTCGCTAACTGTACACCTTTAATCATCTTTTGCTGTGTCTTAAAAACAAACTCCTTTTTTTTCTGTATGTAGGACATAGTAAGGTACAGAAGAACACAGCAGTTTTCAAGGCAGAACATGCAGAAAAAGACTTAGAACCAAACCAGAATTTATGCACATTTTCCTATGAAGATGAGGAAGTTCTCTGGTTCAAAGGGCACAAAATAGTCAGCTTTCTCCTCAGTTCTCTCCATCCTGATTTTGTTTCAAAAAGCGGTGAAGCCTCCTATCACATTATCAAGAAATTTCATGTTTGCTCTCAGATATGAGTAACTTTCACCCAGACATAGGGTTAGTTATTTTGGTTACTTCTAATAGAACTTTCAGAAAAAATGAAAAACAAAAAAAATTGCAAAAGGCATTCTGTTCTGGCTAAGAGAACCACTTACCATTATGAAAACATTTTCTTTAGCTTTATGATGACTTGAAAATACCTTGTTAAGCAGGTTTTTTAATTCATTCACATATCTCAAATTTGGATCCAAAACTAAAATTCTACTTCATTCATATGTGGAAGGAATAGATCTCTGTCCTGTGCTTAATTTCTTAGGTGGGACAGGTCTGCTTGGCATTTTGCTCTTATCCATGCTGTTTTGGAGCAGATGATAATTAAGAACATATAGGTAATTTCTCATTAACAGAATAACAAATTCCACTTAACTATAGGTGTAGCTTTGCAAAACTAGAAGAGATTAGATACCTTGAGGAGTCGAAAGGCAGTCATCCAGCACGTCCTGCTTTGCTCATCTTCAGCACACAACAACCGCAGTTCCTTAGTTTCATTTCTCACTCTGTTTGGCTTTAAAGTAGTAGAGGGAAGTCAGATATATTCATTAGAAAACCAACAACACTGTAAGCTTACTGCAGGGTAAAAGGAAGGTACAGTATTACTCTAAAGAATTAGCCAGAAAAAGCTCCCACCACACTGAATTTAAAGCTCAGGAGAGGCTGAGCATGCTTTGAAAGAAATCACTTTCTCAGCTGGGTCCAACAAGATAAAATGTTGGTGCCTCCTGACTTTTCAGAAGCTGGGCTCATTGATCCTTGTAGGTCCCCTCCAACTCAGGATATTCTATGATTCTATGATTTGAAATAATGTGCAGTCCTAGCAGTTTATAGGAACAAGGTACTCAGGCCATGCTGAGAACTCAAAACCAGACCTTGGCACTTAGTTTTGTTGGTTTTGGTAGTTGGAGGGGGTTTTTTGGTGGTTTGGGGTTTGTTTTTTTTTTTTTTTCAAATCTGTGAGAAGTTTTGTAAACTCCCATTTTGAGATGAAGGATGAAAGTTTCCATAACGGAGGGTAACTGAAAGTTTGCTTCTATCAGTTCAGGTTTTGTCCTGCAGCCAGTCTCTTTGATTCAATCCCTTGTTGTCTAGCTCTGGAATGGCTGCTAGGATGGAAACTGCTTCACTACTGTCATAAAACCAGCTCCCAGCTTTATTTTCTTCTCAGAAAATTACACTTTTCAAAGCTTTGAAATACTTTCCAAATGAATCTTTCAGCACAACAGTTTTAAAAATCTTCAAAGGCAACTGGTTATTCTGATATTCATTTTTCCAAGACAGTCTTCCTCTTTAAATAAAGGCAAACCTCTGGCCCACAATAATGGTAAAATTGCACCCCATCAGAGCTTGATCCTTTGCTGCCATATAGTTTTGGTGCTTGCTGTCCACAGAAACTTTTCTATTCAATTAGAGAACTTGGAAAAGCTTTCATCTGTGAGGTGAACCAAGGCCACCTCACAAGCACACCATGCTTCAGCACTGAGCTGCTCTTGCACAAAAACTTCCCAAACCAAAGGAGCACCAGATAAAGTGTTAAAAATGTCACATAAAATGATGACAAGATTCACAGGACATGCCTGCCAAATGAAAGATGTTAAAGATCAAGTCCTGGTGACAGAAAAGGCTTGCAGAGTTTTACATACAAATCCCATTTAGCTGGGGGTTGGGGTGACTCGGAGCTACCAACACCGTCTGGAACTTCAGAAGAACTCAGTGAGAAGATTTACCTTTATACAAAATCCATACTCTGCAGGGGCATTGTACAACTTCTTGCCTGCTATCAACGAGAAGATATTGCTGTCTTCTAGGTCAGCCAACAATTGCAAGTGTCTTGGCTCCTGGGGAAATAACGTGATTTAGCACAGGTAAGTGAAAGATTTTGGAAGATGTTGTGTAAGCTCTGCAGTCTCTCAAGCCCAGCCTCCAACAGAGGGCAGTGCAAGAGCACTGCTCCTCTCCCAGGCAGCCGTCGAGTGGACATGGCACACACCCCCTGAATATCAGCCTGCCAGCAGAAGGTGCTTGCTACAGGAAGCTCACAAAATACTTGTGCCAACACATCACATTAAAAATGGCCTGGCCTATTACATTGCTCCAGAGAAATCTGAAGGTTAGCACAACTTTAGTGGCCACAATGATGTTGCTTAGCTGGTTTGTTTTTATTTTATAATGAAACTATATGGCTGTGTTCATGCATTGAGAGCCCAGGCTTGACTGTCATTTGGTCATGCCTGACTTATCTTTTTCTACGGAATAGAAAAAGGGAACACTGTGTGGAAATTTTTAAAAAACAGCAAAAAGTACCCATTGTAAAAGCAGAAAATGCTTTCACATGCTACTATTGTGCAACTTCTTTTTTAATCTTACCTTTGAAGTTCCTTTTGTAGAACAATAAAGTCCTGATCTCCTCAAACACATAAACAGTTTCTTCCATGATTTCCTACCCAGCTCTTTCACATGCAAGAAACCTTGAATTTCAGGGCAGCTACTGGAGTTTAAAAAGTTCTGTTGGAGAGGAAAATGTAGATGAACATTGTATCCTATGGATGAATTATAAAATTGTCACTGTATTTGCAGAACAGAAAAGAAAATGGCAAATCACTTTGCTGACTTGAGGTGCAGTTTCACACTAGGCTTAAACTGACCTAGATGTTTAATCTGATTCACGACCAAAATGGATATTCCTGCTCCTCCCATTGTGTCTACCTGGCCATGTCCTCCTGCAAGTGACACCTTCCTATTCTCTGCATCAAGATTTAAATCTCAAAAAAGCTATCGCTTCTCTGCATCCCCATTCGTCTTGCACTTGGCCTGAAGGGAGAGAAAGTAAGCTTATTAATTCTTAAAATAATACCTTGTCACAGCATTTCTGGCAAATTGTCTAACTGGAAACATTAGCCAAAATCTCCATCTTTTTCCTAAAGTTTTTGAAAGGGAAGAGTCTATTTCAGGATTTCAAGTTTTCCCGAGACAAGAGGTATAAAAGACCACAGAGTATTGAACTGAAAATGAAATGTAGAGCAGTCAAGTAAGTGCCAGCAATTATACCAGACTTCAAGATTCAGAAGCATTTACGTTCTTGACATAAGTAGAGGGACCACATACAGAATAATTTGTGATGTATCACAGGAAGAAAGCATTAATTATGGTAGGAGAACTGATGGATTGCTCCCTTATTACAACAGGCTGGATTTTTAAATGACAGAGGGCTTGATCACTAAGTTAAATGCCAAATTAATAAATTCAAGAAGTATGAATAAAAATGCATGAACCTGGTTGGCCTAGATGTCTCTGCAATTCTTCAAAGTTGTGTTTTGGTGTTGTTTGGGGACAATGCCCACAGGAAACAAAACCAAAACCAGTGCCCTGTGTCAGAATTAACTTACTTGCATTAAACCCTAATTTTTTTTCCAGTCCTCCTCCTCATCTCATCTAACAGAATGGGAAAGAACAATCAATTTTCTTGCTATTTGTACTATGAACCCACTTCTCAGCTGTGAAAGGGAAAGACCAAAAGGAGAATAGATTCTTTTTGTCCATTCAGCTAAACCAAAATTAAACTAAGGTGGCAAGCTTTTCTGCATGTCTGAGCCAGGTTGAGACTAGGAAAAACAGATCCCACTGGTTTTAATGCTATTGTCATAACTAAAAATACTAGCTGTTAATGCAGTATATGATATCATGAGATCGTATTTAATATTCTTCCCTGTTATGTGTGTAATTAAAACCAGCAGGATTGCTCAGTGTTTCAGGTGGCCTCAGATGCAACATGGCTAATGATTGCTAGGCTGCAGGAGGTGTACGTTCAATAAATTACAACTGCCACTGAAATTCTGAAAAATGGTTGTGGGTTTTTAAAAGAAAAGAAGTACTTAATATATATACTTTAACGAAGATAGTTTTTTTATGGTTAAACAATGAACTAGAGAGAACATACTCACCCTCTTTCCCCCACCCTCTTCTGTTGTTAACCCCCACAACTTATGTTTCTCCAGGACTGTACCTTTCTGAGCCTTTCCAGAAGCAAACTCTCACACCTCATGAGGTTGTAAGGTTTTACTTTTGCTACCACTTGCGTTACCCTCAAAACTTTTCCATCTTCAAGAACATCTTGTTGTTTTGGGCAGTCCTGCTGCTTGTATTAACAGGCAAATTCAATTCTCCACTTAAACTACAGGAAAAAGGGTCCAAGGTATGAAGACCTCTCTCCCTACCAGTCTGTTGCAATGCCAGTCCACGCCAGTTTTGGTTCCTGATTACAACCTCATCGCACATGACTTTCATTTATAGTTCCAGAAACTGGCTTGATTTTTTTGTTTGCTTGTTTCCCAGATGAAAGTGGATGCTAATGTTTTAAATTTTGTCAGTGAACGTGGAACCAGAATTTAGTGGACTTTGATATGGTTATGGGACAAAATGAGTGCACTGGTTTAAAAGTTAGTAGAAACTTGTCATCTTTAAACAGAAAGTCAGTGCATATTTGCAAACATGCAAAATGACAGAAATCAAGCCAAAATCAGCTATTTGTACGTATATATTCTTCATCTATTTGTGCTTCTGCTTTATCATTTGCCTGTTATTCATGGCACTGTCTTCCAGGCATCATGGTCTTATGTTCTTAGTACAGTACTCTTTTAATAAACTGTGTTTTAATTTGGCTCCAGAGTTGAATGTCCACAGTTTAAGAAAACAAGTGAAAACTATTTAGACTATGGGGCTTAGATTAGAGTGCTAAAATTGAGAGATTTAAGGGAATCAGCTACTGGTCAGAGAGGTAGCCCACCCTTCAGCACCATCCTTGAAGGCCAACCAGCTGTGCCACCACCGCGGTTCCTTTATGAGCAAGCAAGAAACTGTACAGTGACACCAGAACTTCAGCATAAATGCAGCGCACATGCCGCCGCCACGCAGATTGCACAACTCTACCACCACATATGCATAAGGAACACACCCCTGCAATTTAACCAGGGGAGCTTTAAATGGGATTACTTTGCAAATACTGTGTACAAATCTCTACTTGCACTTACTTCTTAGGGCATAATTTTTCTATGCAAAAGAGCTTCTAGTTGGCTGAACCATGGGGAAGTTGGTCCTTATTGTTAATTCTTGCCAGGCACAAACATGGGACACAAACAGCAAAAGCAAAACCTCTCATCATCTCAAACTCATCTTCTAATAGCCACTTGCATTTTTACACTTTCTCCTCTGCTATGATGTGGAGCATAGAAGAGTACTTCTGTTCTGCCTTTTAGAAAAGGTATATTTGTTTTTCTAGAAATATATCTGCCAAGACTGTTTGGGAGTAACGTTAGGTGGCTAAACCAGATACCCACAGAGTAAGTTGAGTATTAATGGAACAAATATGTATGACCATAGCCATGAATACTTTGTGTTTACAGTTTACACCTCAATGCCACTGGGCAAGATCTTTGTTAGATATTTTCAACATTAGCCCCATATGCTAACTCACTACACTGGTCTTTCTCTGACCGACTATTTTCCAGACCTTTGAATTCCCTTCCTTCCTTCTTCTCAACCCCTCTCCTCCAGCTCCAAAAATTTCTTTGTCCATACAGATAATTTACAGTACCTGCAAAAGTTGTGACTGTGGGATACTGCCATTCGTTTGCTGGCACCAGGCAACCATTTGTTCTGGAAAGAAATTCTAGACACAAAAAGAAGACAATTGGAAGTCACATTATATTTGAACACTCTTACAGAGAACTAGTGACATTTTCTTCCAGTCATTAATTTTTTGGAACTATCACTATTAAATCAAATTGGAGATCCCCTGACACAGAAAGTAATACTAGGGCTTTTCAAGTGCAGTTCTTCCCTTCCTTCTGCTCACCAGATGCCCATGCAGACAGATTGTGGGTTTTTAAAATATCTGATAT
This sequence comes from Struthidea cinerea, assembly GCA_013397865.1. NCBI lineage: Eukaryota > Metazoa > Chordata > Aves > Passeriformes > Corcoracidae > Struthidea > Struthidea cinerea. The sequence continues at coordinate 404,547 of VZTI01000331.1, forward strand.
GCAGCATTTCGTAAGTGCATTTTCCCATCACTTCCTCTTCTACTGAGGGCTTTTGGGGATTTCTAACAGCCTCTACTTTCTTGGGAAGAAAAGGATGAATAGTCCTGCAAGTTGAGTATGCAGCGACTCCTTGCTTATTGCATCAATGACTTGACTTCAGATTTATTCCTCTAGTTACCCCTTCATCTGCTGTTTCAAAATTCTGGTATAATTTGGTACACTGAATTTACTATACACAGCAATGACATGAAATCATTCTTGAAGTTTTTAAACATTATTTGAAGCATGGAGACATACAGAAATGCCTGAAATAAAACAATGACTGATTATAACAAGATGAATCACAACAAAAACATTTCCAGTTTAGAACATTTGTCACTCTTCAGGCAATATAAATTTCAGTCTTTAGGGCATAAAGAGAAGGGCTGAAGAGGAATCACCCTTCTGCCAGGTAAGTTGCACAATGAGTTATGAAAGCTAACATTTACCAGCCTCTCTTGAGTAGAAACAGTGCCATATGGCAACAGCTAATGCAACGGATAGGGAGCCTTCGCATTCTTACACCACAAGAATGATTTATTCTGTGATTGCAGGAGCCTGGGACCGAATGCCAAGCATTCTGGGTTTTACTCCCATGCTCTGTTATTAATTAAAATATACCACATGAAACCAATGTGCTAGCTCCTATGATACCCAAACTTCTGTACAACGCTCAGATGTTCATAGGTTATCAGATGGTGAGATCAACAGAAGTGAAAAACTAGGAACACTCCATGTACAGAAATGCTTCACAGAGTAAGTCAAGGCACAGACTCTGAGACAAGCAGCAGCAGATGACAAATGTACATGCGAACACACGTGCGAGGATGCAGCAACTGTGCACTTGCATGTATGAGGAAAGGAATGAATTTATCACCTGCAGTTACTTCAGCAGTGAGTTTAAACATGACCTCATGCATCTCTTTTTCTTCTCGCACCACAACTGCCTGACTGACCCAAAATCTGTTCTTATCTAACCACCTCTGGATTACCCTTCCTCAGCTATTTCAGTGGGTCACACCAGCTGACATTGCTTCATGCCAACAGTCTGCTCCAACATAATTGTTTAGATAAAATGTGAAAAATCATCCCCAGATAAGCAGTTACACAGTAACCAGTTTAAAATTACAATGTTTGAAGGATCTTACAAATCCAGGAATAGGTATAGCTATGGCCTCTACCTATCAAGCATGGCTATACACGAGGACATAGAGAGGGCAAGCTACTATGGTCCGTAAGGAAGGCAGAGCACACTAGTAAAGCACAGCCACAGATGAAACAATGTGCAATATACATAACGATAAACTGGACATTCCTTGTATGGAGTAAGAGCTTTAGGGGTTACCCAGATGGGTTTTGGTGTTTTATTAATTATTACTGCCAGAAATTAAAAGGTTTGGATACCGCATGTTATGTGATTCATTTGCTTCGAATCAAGTAACTTTGAACATAATGAGTAAATTACACTTCTGATTGTTTTTCTTAAACCTATGAAGATTTCCCTATCTTGGTCACTCTCCAACATAACTACAGACATTTTGAAACCAGCATATTTGGTAACTTGAAAACACTTGAGGTTTTTAGGCTGGGAGGAGAGTACAAGGAATTTAAACATTGGTTAAAATTTCTTTGGAAAGAATTCTATTAGTTGGTTGCCTATTTTTTTTATAATAGATGTTTAAGACATAACAGTGCCCAGCAATGTTATTGCAATCCACCCCTTTGTGGTGTAAACAACTAAGTAATGAGACTCACCACGGGATTTTTGAAAAATTCGTATTTTGCGTAATTCTTCCTGAACAAAAATTTACTTTCACTTCCCATTGTGGACTCAACTTGAACTATGAGCTCATGATCTTCCAAGCACCTCTCTGTGGAAAAAGAACATGATGTTAACACACAGCCAACCAACAGAAGGAATGAGACCAACTAAGAATAGTAGTAGAACAACCTAGTGTAATTCCATTACCTTTTAAGAAATTAGCAAAACACATTATAGTTTTCAAACCATATTGCCATAAGGCAATATGTTACTTTGTAATGTATTACAAAGTTTAATTACATGGCAGTGATCTTCAAGGAATTCCTACATCAAGGCTTCATAAGCACAGACTTTTGAGAAAGGAATAGATTTTTTTTTTTGTGTACCGTAGCTACAATAATACAGACAAACCTCTACTTTTGGCACTGGTTGTATGCTGTGGAACTGGCAAGGTGGACAGGTTAAAGGGGGAAAAAAGTTACAGAAAGGCCACTGTTAGGTCTTGAACTATCACTGAAATACAGTGTTGTATTTGATCACACTCTATAAAACAGTTCATTTCAAGGTGAACTTCAGGCCTTTATTGTAGATGCTAGACAATGGGGTTTATTATGAAAGAGGTCACAGGATCTACTTTACAGGAATACTGACAGAGACAAATGTTTTGTACACATGACAGGGCAATTTTCTGCTCTAGATTTGGTTACAAGGTAACTCCCCATAACCACCACTTCTCTGGTCAAAAGAATGGGACATCAAAGCATGAACAGATAGCTTAACAAACCCAATTCACTGGAAGCAGTAACTCGAAAGAAGGCAACTGGCTAAGTGTGCACTACTTAATGAACTCATTATCTTGACAAGTCCTCAGAACTTTCTGAGAAAGTATTTAGGTATTTTCCAAAAGTTTTAACTAGTCAGTGCTTTCATGCCTTATATAATACAAAACTAAAAAATGAGGTCAAACAAAACATAACTTTAAACAAAAGGCCTGTGACTTGCTGACCAAAGAAGTCTGGAGAGTCCCTTCCCCACTTTGTGTTCCTGGAATCCTTGTATTCCTACAGTAAGAAATGCCAGAGTGCCACCCAAGTTCTCTTGGGGCATTTTCAGGATAGAAAGCAAGCAGTCAATGGCATCTCAAAAAGAGCAAGCTCTGGAATATCACTTGAATTACTGAACTCAGCAGATTATGTGATGTTCTTTTATCGAAAATTTAACCTATGATGGAATGATCCCGTCACCTGTCACCTTTTTCACCTGCACTTAGGTTGTCAGTCATCACCAGCTCATCGACAACTTCAGCATTTACTATGCATTTGCAATGTCCAGCCTTGCTATAGATTGCTTTTTCAAAGGGGTTAACAACTGAAAAGTTGTTAACAGCTCTCAAATAGAGCTGTTTCTTAGTGCATCAGGAGTAACACCACTTTGAAGGGGTAATTCTTTGACTAATGTCCACAACAATACTGCTGCGGGTGGCTGTTAATAAAGGACATTTTGCACCACCTCAGCATTCATCACCTAAACTTACACATTATCTAGGGGCTTTGCAGATAAAGTTTCAGGTATTGCTGATCTGTTGCTACTATCATGGTTTTTAAGCAACTAGTGAAGTCAAATCTCCTCCACATTGTGATGAGGACCGTGGGCCTATAGGATGAAGGGCCTATTTTTTAAATTATGCTTCCTCCAAAAAACATCTAATTACATTGGTATGAAACTTCATTGCAGTATGAACCCCGAAAGACCACATGTCCTGTTACTGTCTGCTTCTGCCACCACCCAAAGTTGTGGTCTTCACTTTCCTAACACACTGAACATTGCTTGTCAGGGACAAACTGTTTATTCTGTTCTGAGGAAATGAAGTATAGATGAACATTTGTCAATTGGTTTTGTATTTCAATGTTTAGTTTGTGTAAATATACTCAATGTCTGTTTCTTAGATGCTTTAGACAACTGACCTAGTGTATTCTGTTACTACATCAAGACCCTGTTGAGATTCTGTGGTGATACTCTCACTGATTTAATGTTTATATTTTCATTTTGATGGTCTAAGCCATCTTGGAGAAAAGGTGCAGCACATGCATGTAAAAAAAGGAAGCTAGTCCTGATCAGCTTGCTATTACTTCATAGAAGTTGTACACTTGGGAAGTCCTTGGTAATTTGCACTCAGTTGGTACAAATGGGATGAACTTGACACACGAGCAACTCAGCCTCAGCCCTGCTTTGAGCTTCCTGCTACAAAACTAGAAGCACAGATGTCAGCCTGTTCAGTTCAATGGGTCAGTCTGTCTTCAAGTGGCATTGCTGTTGAAGTGACCAGAAATGTGTCCTTTCAGTTTATCTGATAGGCCCCACTCAGTCTCCTCTACACACTTACTGGAACAGACTTTTCCCCCACCCCACCCAAGTTAATCTGTATTATTATCAGAACTTCTACAGAACTGGAGCAGTGATACAAGGAGGGGAAAAGGAGCTGGATTCCATCAGGAACAACTCACAGGTATGGCCCAACATTCCCAATTAGAGAATCACTACAAATTAAGGTGGACCCCTGTATAAAATAGCCCGCCCTGGTTTTGCATTTTAGCAAGCGCTGTGTTTATCTGTTGCACTTTTAATTCACTCGTATTAAGAGAAATCAATTCACGTAAACAAGAAAATCTATGTACAAAACTCCAGCAATGCTTTCTTCTAACCCTCCCATATTTCAGAGCCCTACTACGTTCTTTCCTGCTTCAACTGTATTTAAGTAAGATGTACAGTCAATTCTGGAGCTGGAAAAATGAAGTGGGTTGATAGGGAGGGATTCTTTCAGTGTCCAGACACATACTATCATGTGAATGTCTTCACCATTATTATTTGTGCTAATGTCCAATACAGAGATCTCTGTCCCCATCCTAAATGGATGATAGTTAAGCATGGAATAGAACACAGGGAGAATACCACATTTTATAGGTTAGGTACACTTACAGTAGCAAATGAAATAATGGGACTGATTCAAATTTCATAGACTGCTTAAATATTGACCACAATATGCTTTAGATATTAGTGGTACAGTGCAGCAGGAACCACTTTCAAATGTCAAATCAAGAAAGTCTGACGGCAAACTGTCCCACCACTGCCTACAGTGAGAATACAAATACTTTGTGCAGTCAAATAGCTGTTTAAAGTTACGTGCAAGCATGCATGTTATTTGGAATTTACTTGGCTATGCATGTGAAGTGAAGAGTGAGGAGAGGGTTCCTTACAAAGTGGGACCTCAAAGACCAATGCAATGATAAATATGCAGCTGGCTTCAAAAATTTGATCTTGTCCTCAGTCTGCCCAATAGTAAAACAATGAACTGGTTCTGGAACCAAGCTCTTTTGGAAAGTACTACTAGGTAAAATATGGGGAGGGAAAAAAAAAAGATAGCTAACTAAATGAAGGAACTCCTCTCTTTTGGTGGGCTTCAAGACTACCACCTACAGCATTAAGTCAGCAAGGATGTATTGTATAAGAAATAATGTCTTCTGGAAACACAGAATTCTGACTGCTCTTAAACCATATTTCTTTTCACACTAAGTATTCATTCACTATTGTTTCATACTTATACTAGCAATCTTCTATCTAGAGGAACAAATATGGGACATCAGACACCTGATGATATCTTCACCCAGGTTGCAGACAGATTATTACTACTATTGATCTGACAGTCTCCAAAATACAGGAAAGCGTTTAAGCTACAGAGAAGCTAGAAATAAGCAGTCAAATAATAAAAAAATTCAAACTGCAACCAAAACTGGTGGAAGCATGAAAGTTGATATTTAAAGTTTATTGAATATGTCGCAGTGTATACTTTAGACCCCAGATTCAAGAAACTGGATGATTTTGTCTCCTGTTAAATGAACTCATTTATTCCCTTTTCTGTCCTCATCCTTTCAAATATGTGAAATCTGTATAATTACATTTTTTTGATTCTTTAAGTATTTTTTCTTTGTTGTCTTCACACCCCCAAAGGTTGCATTACTTCTCACACAGACCTACTGCATGGCCTACAGGGGACAGCCCTGGAGCAGTCCTTGTGGAACAAAGTTTGGTGGCTGCTGAAGCCCCAACCTGCACACCCCACTTCTCTGGGGGGCTCGCTTTGTGCTTCAGTTTGAAACAGAAGTCCAAGGCAGGCAGGTCCCCATGTATATAAATGCAGCCCGATAAGTATCTTGCTCTTTTCCCATCATTGTTAATTACCAAGTTATTTGTGTGTAAACAGAAGCTTTTGATTTCCTAATCAGCCTCCTGCCCGATTCATTCAGAGATGTCACACACCAGAGTTTGACAGCACAATTAGTCACCATGGAAGCTATTGTGATGTCACAAACACTGAATTGTGGCATCATTGAATGAATCTGGCAGGAGAAGGATGTTGGTTACAAAGGAGAAGGCTTCTGTTTACACAATACCTTGGTAATCAGCAATGATGGGAAAGAGAATATAGAAAAAAAGAGCCTGGTAGTTTAATGAGCATTGATAAAACTGAAAATTTGTAAAGGTTTTCAGAAGCGCATGTGGCGTATTAAGCCACGGAGATAAAGATTCTGTAATTTATACCTTAATTCTTCACCTCATCCTATGTCCTCAGAACTGAAAGTATATCATAGACATAGACGAGTGAGTGTTTCATCTTAATTTTTTCATATATTTCTACATTTGGAGAGATAATAAAACCATTCAATAATCAGGATATCCTATGTGTTTGGGGTTTTTGTAAGTGTTAGTCTGCAGAGCAATGAATTTATTAGTGTTTAACAGTATTGGTTTAGGGCATCACATTTCCAGCAAATAATTTCCTTTTTTTATTCGTAAGGGTTCTGAATTACATTTTTAGACATAAAACCCCCTCTGTTAGCTACAGATAGCATTCACAATTCCAGTGCTGGCGATTGCAGCTTATGATTTGTCTTCCTCTCTTTTCTAGAAAAAACATTCCCCGTGAAGTATATCGACTAATACTCCAAATGCTACACTTTCTAAAGCGTTATCCTATGCTACTGAGAATTATAGATAGCATTATCTGAGCGATACGCTGTTGCAAGCTGCACAGCAGAACCCTGCAACTAATCAGTGCCACAAAATAACAGGAAAAGCAAGACTCAATAACATGAGATCCTTTCAGGTACTGTAATTAAACCAATTCACGGTGTTATTTAATTCCCCACGGTTCTTCCTCTTGCTGCCTTCTTGAAACTGTAACCATGACACCTTAATTTCAATCAGGTGAAGGAGCTGCTGCCTGGAGAGCAGATACCACCGCTGGTCCAGAAATTGCCCATGGATTTGCAGGTGGTGCCACCATTTTTTCCCTGCCTGAAGTCAAGTTTAGCCAACCCCCTCCCCCACCTCAGCATGTCTAGCTTTCATAAGCATTACTGTAGGTATGTAGGGCTGAGTGTCTTCACCCAGGTCTCCCAGCTGGTGATGAGCTGAGCTGTTTCACAGGACCGTACTCTAAGGATCAAGCTTAATTTGCCTAAGCTGTTTATTTGCAATAGCTTCAGACACAGCAAGGTAGCAACAGAGCGCTAGCGTGAAGATTAGACAATTCTTCTTTTTTTATAGAATAAAAAAAATCAGAGGATGGGAAATAACGGAAGGACTTTAAATGCTTAAACGTTCAACACATCAAATTGTAATACACAGAAAGCACGTATGTGACTTCAGCTAATTGTACAAATAAAAGCAGTGGAAAAGAAAACGTTCCGTCTGGAAGCACATTTATATGAATCACACATATTTTATGTTCCCAGGTAACCATGCCACCCCTTTGACCATTCCCTACCTAATCCTAGGTGAGGGTGATGCTCCACTAGAGTCCAGCTGTTATCATCCACACAATGACTTTTGTAAACGAGCAGCTGACAGAGGTCCCTGGCTGTCATGTCTGCTAGAATCTCGACCACTTTGCTTGTTCCATCTTCACTAAAGACTTTTACATCCTGCAACATAAAGGGTACACTTACAGATCAACAGCTCTGAACATAGGCAAACCACACAGCTACTGTAGAAAAGCATCATCCTCTTGGTGTGAGGGTTCCAAGCACCTTGGCAGCCAGGACAAATGAAATGGATGATTCACTTTATAACACTTTCTCTCAATGCCCCTTAGACCTATTTCCCCTCCCCCCTCCCCAACACCTCCCTGCACTAAACAAAGATTCAGCAGGGTTAATATGACCACGTACACAGGAAAAGTGAGAGAGCAGGTTCTGTATAAAGCTGTGTAAGGTATGCAAACGTGAAACAATGTCGAGAGAATACTTTGGCAACAGCGGGGGAGAGAAATCACATCCAGTCAAACACACACAATTTTTGTTGCGATCCCATCGGAGGCCTCTGAACATTCACAGAGGAGCAGGCCAAGACCCCAAAGATTAAAAATGGCTCTCTTGTTCCCCACTAACTTTTGATTGTTTCGTGCAGGGAAGTCCCACTTGCAGTTTGCCGGCAAATCAATTACCTAGCACAGTCCACACATTTCTCTCCCTGCCCTGACTTCTCTTTTGATCCTAGCTTGAAAGTAGTTTGAAACCAAATGTGCATACACTGCACATCCTAAATATCAATGGGGATGAGAGAACAAGTCAGGAACCTTCTCCCCACCTCCTGAATTATACAGATGCTTTCCTCTTTGCATTGTTCTGCTCAAGCGAGAGACACTTGCCGCAAAATTATTTCTCCGGGCAAACGTGCAGGTCCCAGATTTAAATCAACTCTGTGTTTAAAACGCTCCGCATCCTAGCGAGAGAAGGAGAGTCTAACAAAAACCTCGAGGGTAATTCGATATGGAAAATCTTACCTCAGTGGCACGTAAAAGGCAGCAGTCGGAAGAACAAGATGGCATTTTAAATGGGGATTGCCTCTTGAGAGTTAGTTCTCTGCCTCCGCCGACCCTCTGCAGCCTGCGGCTGGGCGCCCGGGGTGCCGGCGGCGTCAGGGGCGGCCGTACCCTACCTGTCACGTAGCCCCTGCTATGGGGACTGTTTCTGGGGAGGGAAACAACTCTGCCAGAGCTCCACTCAAAGGGTTACACGCAATCTTTGCGGTAGTGAATCAAACCACACTGTGCAGACCAATCCTAGCCCTCCCTCCGACTGATGTAATCATTTCCCACACACTATCAGACTTCCAAATTATTCCCGCCTCCCCCA
>VZTI01000331.1:414080-515969 GCA_013397865.1 Struthidea cinerea
CCCCCCCGCTCCCCGGTGCCCCGGCTACGCACAAATTCGAGCCCAGTGAGGGAGGAGTTAAACCCTCATCCAGCCCAAGTGACTCAAACCCGCGCGTTCAGGAAACGGCTTCATCTGACAGCAGGGATGAGCCAGCTCTTTCAGAAGTGGGCTCTGAAGAGGAGAGGAGGGGGAATCCCGGTTGCTCTGGGGAAGGCATGCGTGCTGTGCAATGTAGCGGCTGCACTCCTGCCAACGCTCAGCCAAGCCAGAGGCATCCTCACACACGCAGGAATTTGTTGGGCGTGGGGGTGCCCCCGTTTTGTGTCCTGCGGGCAAGTCTCTCTTGTGTCACTAGCCCCGTGTCGCAGCAGAGCCCCGCATCACGCCCGCAGCGGTCCCGGCCCGCTCCGCCACTCGGCAGCGCGCCCGTGGGACGGGGGGACACGAGTGGAGGGATGTTCGAGACACCCCGCGGGCATCGCACCGCAGCGTGCGAGTGGGGAGCGCAGCTCTCGTGTTCCCTCCCAGCATGGGCAAGCACACCGAAAAGCCAGTATGTAACATGACAGAAAGTAGTTATTTTGTTTGTTTTAGTGGGGAATGGGAGGGACTAACACCCGCTTTATATTTTTTTTTCCCCTTCTACTTTTTGTAGTATAGCCATAGATTGGAAAGGAGTGACAAAACCGAAAAGTTGGTGATTAAATAATTCCTTTCTACTTTCAGCTTACTCTGTGCATGTAATTGCACTTTCTGTATTGAAACTAAACTATTTTGGATGGATTTCCTGCCTCGGGAATCAACCTGGTGACATCATTCATTCATTAGTCACGAGAAGCACAGCCCTCTGCTCCCCGCCTCAGCTTTCACCGGGGAGCCCGAATCAGGAATGCGCCACAGCAATTGCCACTTTTCCAACACCTGGAGGACAAGCCCCCCTCTTTTCCTTTCCTGCTGGGAACAAGGACAGACTGCACCTGATCATTGCCAATGCCAAGTCCCAGAAGAGAGGCAAAGCTGTTCTGCTGAGGGTGCCTCTCCAGCCCGCACAGGTGGAAAAGAGAGAACTGCAAGACAACCACCACACTTTTCTCTGTTCCCAAGCATAGAAAGCCTTAATGCCGTATGGCCACTGGAAGAAATCTGCAGGTGTCTTTTGTGGTCATTCATGCTGTGCTTTCTCGGTATGAAGTAAAGGAGTCATGGGCACATGTCCCACCCTCCCCCTCCTTGCCCAGAGTCTGAGCTGATGCCAGTGCCAGCCCCCCTGATGTACCACAGCATCTCAAACTCCTGGATACCCAACGCTGCGGTTTTTGGTGTGCGACGACTGTAATGCCATGTTCTCTGCTCCGGAGAGCCAGGCCCTGTAGGCAGCACCCACTTATCCCAACACCACAGCCACTATGGGAGTTGGGTTACAAACATGGATATGTTCATTCATGGGACCAGTCAGCCCTTGGGGTGTTAACAGTGCCTTTAAAGCTCAGGGACTGGAGTGCAGTGGGTGGGCAGTGATGAGCAAGTTAACTTCACTGACTATTAATAGTGCTGTGTTTGCCATCAAGGACAGCGCAAGGCCATGTATCACCACTGACATCACAGATATAAAACACTGCATCAGGAGGGGATGTAATGGCCTGAGCTGAACCATGCCCCGGGGATGGGAGAGAGGCAGAAGTGAGATGAAACCCTGTGCCTCTGCAGAGGCAAGAGTGCAACAGCCCCTAAGAGGCTTATGTGGAAGGTAAGGGGATTTTATGCCCCCACACACACAGAGTTATGACGTAGAACCACAAATACGAAACCAGCTTGACGGCAAAGCTTCACCTCCAACTTTCTGACAGTTTCTGTGACAAAAGACGCCGATAACAGTACTCCAATATCACAGAGGGGACTGAATTTAAAGACAGTTGGTCAAATCCAACTCTCTCACATTTCGTTTGTGTCTTTTTTTTTCTTTTTTTTTTTTAAGGAAGCATCTCCCACTTTAAGACCTTAAAGGCTCCCTATTCAAACTTCTTCCAGCCGAAACAGTGTTTCACTTCCAAAATTGAATTGGGGCTTATTGTCTATAAAGGAAAATGAAGCAGGATTCATCTGAATAAAATACTCCAATAATGAAAACAGCCTGATGAGAGGTTCAAAAAGTTAGTCTGACACTTTTGCCCTGCATCTCTCCGAGAAATGCAGTGAAATGCAACAGCAGACTGCCTGCAACAGTGATTTACAAAAGGCCCTAATTACGTCAGCAGCACAAGGCACCTTCTATTCAAAATTAAGGTTAAGAATGCTAAGCCAACCAGAGCACTATATTGGCTGAACATTCAGTGCTTTACAGTGCAAAGGAGCAGATAACAGACTGCACCATTGTTCTGGGAAGAAGTCTTCCCCCAAGCTTTTCTTTTCGTTTCTTTTTCTTTTCTCAAAAGACAAAAAGACTTTAAAAATTAAAAATTTAAAAGAACATTAATATTCATCACTTCAGTGGTTTCATATAATGGGTCACATATCTTGAGTATCTTCATGGCTGTTTCATCTTCCAGCCTCAGTTCCTCAACCTCACTGCAGTATCAAGTAATGCAAATATTTTAGGAATGTGGAGGGGAAAAAACCAAAAAACAAAAAACAAAAACAAACCACCAAAAAAACCCCCCCAAAAAACCCCAAAAAACCACCAGAAAACACAAACAGTCATGTGATGGTCACATCATTTCTTCTCTATTTTTTGTGGCATTTCTTTCCTTTTTCTTCAAAACAAAACCTATAACTATACACAATCATCAGAAATTCAGTCTTTTAAATGATGTTATGCTGAAAATCTTCAGTGGCAAACAGATCTACATTTACATTCTACAATCTGAAATTAAATGGTGTAACTTATATCAGTGCAAGCCAACCTTTGTTATCCTGGGTTATGACTCCACACATAACAAGAGAGCACCAGTTATCAGAAGGCCCTCTGACTGAAATCTAATAGATAAAAGGTTAAAAGGTTCCAGTACACTAGTTCTACAACAGTTTTCCTTAGAAAGAGATGAAGATCAGAGACTTCACAGAAAGCCATTAAAATACACTGAAGAGTCATTACTAAGATCTGCACAAACTGAAAATCAGTCCAGCAAGTTTTGACTTCCATCCCCCAATTTCACTCATCAAGACTGTTCAGCCATAAGAATCATACAATCAGTGAGGTAAATAAAAGGAAAATGGAACTGAAATGTATGCATGTACCTTGTGCAAGCAGAAGCAGCTATTTATTGCAGAAGGCACCTATGTACCAGGCAGGTACTTGCTGTTTTCACTGGAACCCTGTTTTGATGAGATGTTTTTTCCAAAAGCTTTCTATAATCAAAGCTTATCAGCTCACAAGAGCAGAGGCAGAGTCACTGGAGGAATGGGGAAGCTTTCAATTAGGATCGGTCAACTCAAAGCTGCTGAAGACTCAAGCTCTGCCTGCAGGCTACCCTTGAACTGCTATTTGCCTAGTTGACAAAGCAACAAATAAAGGAAAGTTTTGCTTCCTAAAGTTACAAACCTTGGAAAAAGGAAGGCCTCTGAGCATGCTCTGTGCACACCTGACAGGCAAGCAACTCAGTCAACCACATCTACATGCTGGAGCACCAGCCAGTCCCCCTGTACTTGCCCAGCAGCATTAAGGCAGCTTTATAAGACGTGGGAATTTCAACTGCTGCAATGAAATAAATATATAGGTCAACCATATGGCTCTTTTTGCCTTCTCTGTTGCACTGCTCATGCAGGAAAACAGCCCTTCAGACAAACAGCAGCAGTAACAGCAATACATCGTGGATAAGATCACTTATACACAAGGCATCAGATTGTACTTCCTTATAAAAGAAAAAAACCTGTGAGTTATTTGATCACTGCTTTTTTTTCTCCTACATATACACATAAAACCCTTGGAAATGCTGAGGTTAAGGTTCTCATAGCAACATTAACTCTCTCCTCTGGCATATACTATATTTAGGTACACATTTAAAAGCCTATGAACAACAAAGGAGAACATCTGTTTTACGATCAAGATCTTAAGTCTTTGACTTTCATATTCAGAACAGCAACCACAAAAAAAAAACCCACAAACCTCCACTTTAGTTGGCCATGTTTCAAAACCCTCACTCTGCCCCCTTTCACTGGGCTATTGAATTTTAAACCCATTTCCAAAGGTCAGAGAAATAACCTGACGTGAAAGGTAATCACGGTATCATCTTATGTTCAGCAGTCATCAAAACCAATACTGAAGTCATAAACTGCATGAGAGTTGTACCAGCAAGAGAGGTTTTGGGAATCACAGCAGTGTGGGCAGAGAAGGGCAGGGCAGGATTAGCGCTGGGTCCAAGTCAGCATTGGTATTTGGAGGGTTAGCTCTTCTGAAGCCATCATGTGTGAACATCCGGCCACACACACACCCAGTACTTCTGGAGAGTTACATTCCTTCTGAAAGTTAGGGATAGAGATGGAGCAACTTCACATCTAAAGCACATGACAAAGGCTCCTGACTCTGGACTTAAGCTGGATGCTGTAAGCTACGTTGGCTGAATTCAGGCCACTGTGGTGATTAATCAAGCAAACATGTCTCTCTGCACTATTTACATCTCTCTGCACTATTTAACCCCAGCCAGCAGCTCAGCCCCACACAGCTGCTCACTTACTGCCCCCAGTGGGATGGGGAGAGAACTGGAGGGATAAAGTTAGAAAACTGATGGGTTGAGACAAAGACAGTTTAATCAGGAAAGCAAAAGCCATGCACATGAGCAAAGCAAAACACGAAATTCATTCCCCACTTTCCACGGGCAGGCAGGTGCTCAGCCACCCCCAGGAAAGCCCATCATGAGTAATGGTGATTTGGGAAGACGCGGGAAGACAAACACCAACACTTCAAACATTCCCCCCTTGCCGTGTCCTTCTTCTTCCCCCAGCTTCATATGCCAAGCATGACACCAAATGGTGCAGGATTTCCCTTGGGTTAGTTGGGGTCAGCTGTTCCAACTGTGTCCCCTCGAGCTTCTTGTGTTCCCCTCCCCTCCTTGCTGGAGGGGTGGGATGAGGACCAGAAAAGACCTTGCCTCTGTGTAAGCATTGCTTAGCAGTGACTAAAACATCTCTGGAATTATCAACACTGCTTTCATCACAAATCCAAAACATGGCCCCATACCAGCTACTAAGAAGAAAATTAACTCTACCCCAGTCAAAATCAGCACAATTACACACTGCAATTGTTGACATTTGAGCTTAAAGAAATAAGCAAAGTGTGTTATGTTGCATGTATACCAAGCACACTTAAAGGAACATATACAATGAGCACATTTGGGGTACTATTAAAGTTTAAAATAGATATATTGTAGTAACAAGCCAAAGCTTTTCCTCCTCTAATTCAACACTGCATGTGAAAATGGTTATTTGTTATGCAGGCACTGAATTATCTGCTTGTATCTTCTCAAAGTATTTCTTAAATCTAAAAGTATTGCTCTCTGTATAGGTTTAGTATTGTAGAGCAACTGCATGGAAGCGTCTGCAAAAATCTCAGCTATTTACATACAACTGTGCAGCGTACTCCGAAGGAAAGACTGTGCAGAGCACATTTTCAAGACATAACCACTGCCTCCATGAACAAAGGATTTATTCCAACGTGTGTGCACATACTTAGAGGCTGAAGGTTTGGAAACCGTAAGTTGCTACCCTGTAATTTCCATATTTTAAAAATAAATAGCGGAATGCAGTTTTAAGTGATACGTACCTACATACAGACAACACATTAATTTTGTGACAGTATTCCCAAAAGCTGTTTCAACTCTTTCCCACTTTGGTTTAAGGTTCAGATGTTCAGAGAGATCATTTGACCTGTTTGACATTTTCACATCTTCCCACTCAATTCCTCATTTGCCTCCCATTTTTAGGTAAAAGAAAGGAGAAAGACTAATTTTCAATCCTTCTAAGAGTAATAATAGGCCTTTATGAATTTTGCTGAAGCTTCAGGGTATTTGCAGAATGCTGGAAGAGTGAAAGCTTGGGGAGCAGTTTGTATAGGCTTTGACAGTCCACACCAGCAGGAAGGGAGTGCAGCAACAGCCAGCTCACTCAGTCCTGGATTTGGGGGTCCAGACTGTTCCAGCATTTTCTGTTAGTTTTGACTGTAAGTCTGTAAACGTGCTCCCTTCTCTCCACACAGCTCCTCCTAACAGCAATTGCTTTTTATGCAAAAATCCTTTCTGGTTTCAAGATCCTTTACATACATTAAAAAAGACAGTTACAGACACTGTTACACTCCTTTGATTATGTAATGAAAGGCATTAAATGATGTTGCTGGCATTAACCTTTATCTTTCATATATTTTATTGTGCAATTTATCCCTAGATAGTTTGCAATTTTCCTCAGCTGTGCTTACAGAATGCATTATTTATTGCCTGAATTTGCTCCAAGAGAAAGGTTTAGTACAAAAGTTCTTGCAAACACAATTTAAATCACTAACAACCCTAGAAAGGGTAATACAAAGGAAAACCATAATAATTTCTTGATTAAATCCTTAAGTAACCAAGCTAGTTACTGAGTATTTTAAATTGCTCTACCATTATAAATTACTCTGTAGAAAAGGAATTATTACCACATCTTCCTTGCTGCACAGGCTTCCAACCACAAGAACCACATTAATTTGAAGCTTGGCAGAGGGTGGAACAAGGCTCCAGGGAGCAGCTTTCCATAGGATTTAGGAAAATGGTACAGGTCCCCAAGACTTGGATGGCTCCTTCTTTCCCACTAGGACACTGTGACAACTGCAGCTGAGGCCCTTGTCATCTAGGGCCCAGGCCACCCTATGAGCCAAAAAGCCATTTCAGCACAGGGTTCGGCAACGCGCAATTGGCTTCTCACTTTGATTTACAATTATTCAAGTAGAACTTCTGCATGGGTAGTCCACAAAGTCCCCCTTCCCTTGCATGCTTTTCTGGGGAGAGAGGAGCAGAGAGGTTGCAGAGCAGACCTCTGCAGCAACACCTTTAAGGGCTGCAGGCACACCTAGACCTGGCTCCAGCACTCGGATTTGCATGTGCCAGTCCAGCCACGTATTATTAGGAAAGGCACCAGAGACTGCTTTCAAAGATGTCTTTGGAGACTGAGGATTAGTATTTGAAAATAGATGCCTTTTTAAAGCATGGGAAAACCTTTGGGGCGGTGACTGTCTCTTATGTGATAAAATGGGACCTTGGGATTTTGATTGTGGTTGTTGTAGTAACAGAAATAAAGTAGAACAAAAACAGCAGCCCAACAATAGGGGACAATGCCAAATAAACTATATTTGGAATGCCCAGACACAACAAAACAAACACGTTATTTTAAGAACAAGTAGTTTTGAAATTTGTCTTGAACAAATGCAATCCAATTTACCTAGTCTGGTAGCAGAGGAATCTATGCAAGCATTAAGATGTAGGGCTGGACAGAAATTAGAAACTTAGAATGCAATACAGGGGAAGACAAAGATAGACCCTCTTCCCACTCCTGTGTGTTCCTTCAACTTCCCAAAAAAGTAATCACAAGGAGTGAAAAAGCCAAGGATTTAAGGACTTGTAAATCTGTTCCTCAGTGCTTGCAAGTGCAGAGTTCCTAAGGTTTTCTCTCCAACCCTGAAGGCTAAAATGAATTAAATCAATTATCTATCTTCACAAAAGTTCCTTTATTCCTCACACACACACACATCCTGATGAAGCAATGACATCCCAGACCAGGAAGTTACACCAAAGATGCCAGGAGAGAGGGGGAAACTGGAAAGCAAAACAAAATAAACTTTTAAAGAAAAACCTCTATGAATTCAACATGCATAGATCAGAGAAGAATCAAGTGTGGTACATCACACGGAGACAAAACACAAGGGCTACAACCAACCTAAGTGTGAGAATATG
This sequence comes from Struthidea cinerea, assembly GCA_013397865.1. Lineage (NCBI taxonomy): Eukaryota > Metazoa > Chordata > Aves > Passeriformes > Corcoracidae > Struthidea > Struthidea cinerea. The sequence goes on from VZTI01000331.1 coordinate 421,973, forward strand.
AAAATGAGAACAACTTAGGACAGTGAAAAAGATAATGGAAGCTACTGGATAAAAGAGGGCAAAACATGGAGAAAGACTCCTCATAAAAACTGGCTGTAACCTACAGACACCCAAGGAATGATGACCATTTAAAGTATAAACACCCTATGAAATCTACAGCACAATGGCTTCCATGCGCTGAAAATGCCAAAAGCTCAAGCACATCTTGGAAATACAAATTTCCCGCACTCCGACAGCATCAGGCACAACCCACAATCGGTTTTTCCAATCGGGCTGAGCTCGTACTGCTCTGCCAGTAGCAGCAGGGTGCTTTATAAGGAGAGGGTGACAGGCTTAACAACAGCAGCATGGCAGAGCATCCCTAATGCCCGGCAATGCTGCCTCCGCGCTGTACAGTATCCAGCAATATTGCTCAACTTCCCGTCTCCCAAGCTACCAGCTCTGGAAGCCGGCGATTCCAAGCAGCGAGTATCAGCTAATTGTTGCTGCCTGCAACGTTCAGGATGTTTTATGGGTCAGTTTGTCACATGCACATAATAAATGCTTTTAACAGAGCTGCTCACATTGGGCGGGGGGTGGTGGCAGGGGGGGATATTTCTGTGCAACTGTGTAAGCATCGATTGTGTGGCCAGAATTAACCCCCTGCAAATCTTTACCCAGGAAAAGTTATGTCAATGGAAGAAGAGAGCTTATGTTATCCTCTCTCTGAGGCATGTGTAATTCTCATTTTCAGTGATTTCTTTAATGGGAAGAAAACTGTTCCATGACACTGCTCCACTGTTTAATTTCTGGTAGATTTAAGTATCAGAGGAAAACAGTGGTGGGATATGGCAAAAGTTTCCAGGGCTGATGTAAGATCTGGGATTATGGCACCACAATTAAGCTGGATGTTCTCTCTTGAATGCAGCTAGCCCCATGTAAATCTCACTCTCTTCCAGCCTGCTAAGAATTATTCATTTTCAGTAGAAAAAAAAGTGCAAAAAATATTGGTATAAATCCAAAATCAATAATACAAGAAATTTATTAGCATACAGTGTCTAACTACCCCACCCCAAAACACCTAATGTACAGATCCAAGGTACTAAGAAATTTTTCACATCTCTCACTGCTGTGCTTCACTGCTGCACCCATCCATCCATGCACACTACAGGAAGATCAACTCTTGAGTTTCAGTCTACAGCAAGCATCTCTAACTTATCTATTTCCAAGATCCCTCTCCAGGGCTTGCTTGAGACCACTTTCCATACCCCTTCCTCCGAGTAGGGGCACCACAAACAAAAAAACAGACACAAAAAAACCCCACACAACCCAACCCTTTGCTTAGCTTACAGGGACAAATTCCCTGCTGCCATGGTTACCACTCCAACTTCTCCTGTGGAACTAGAAATAAAAAAAAATAATAAAAAAAAACTTCCCTGAGAACAGACGGCTATATGTTAGCTCTCCCTCCCCTCACTCATCATTGTTAGCCACTAAATCAGCTACATCTGGCATATTTAATTTGGACTAAATGAAATGTCACTAATTAAAAAGATGCCGAACAAGCAATCCATGACATTATAGAAACAGCTTAGTATTCAGCCCATTATGAACTGAAAGGAATCAACCAGTTTTTACCAAAAGCTGAGAAACAAAGGCAACTAAATGGTCCTCTATACAATCCTACTCACAACAATGTCCTCCAGCTTTCCCCTATCATCTACATGTACTGAGGTTTCCAGGCATTAATTCCTGGAGCAGCAGTGGCTCAAAAGTGAAGTAGTTAGCTCATTATAGTTTGTATTATATGGATTGAAGTCTGCAGCATTTATGCCAACTTTTGAAAAGAAGGTTACTTTGCTAAAGCTACAATGAGTAAAGACATTCAGCAGGCATACACACAAGTTGCTTTAAAGGACCTGTGGCCACATAGCAGATGAACAGTAATAGCCTCTCCTCTCTTCTCTCATGTTCTCCCCAGTCCTCAGCGGCCTGATTGGAAGTATCACGAACTGCTCCATCCTTCCGCTCTTGCAGCTCCTCTCTTCAGCCCGTTCCTGAAGGTTACATGTCAGCTCTCTGCACCTCCTGCTGCAGGTCACAGTGCAGAGATGTGAGCACTGCTTTGTACCAACATCTATTCCAGAGCAGCTCCTCTCACCCTGACACCAAGACACCCTCCCCACCCAGTCCTTCCCATCATACTACACGCATCTTTCTCCTTTGCAGGTACATCGTTATCAGTATTCCACTGCCGCTTATCAAACAGCAAAGCTGCACGGAACCATATAAACCTCTTTTCACAGCCCTTAAATGTTTTCCATCATCTTTTTTGCCAACTGGTAATCTTTCATTCTATCCCTTGTGACTAGCTGAACAAGCATTTCAGTGATGTTATTTTTAGTGCCTCCAAGGCCGAGGATTTCCCATGAGAACAGATCATCTTCTAAATGCTCTGGTCCAGGTTCTCATCATTTATAAATCAGATGATTGGCTCCTCTATTTTTACTGATATATGACATAGAACAGATATTTAGGTGTACTTTGATTGCCATTGCTCAATTTCAGTACTGTTCATAATCAAATAAGTTCCAAACAGTCAACATAGAAATCCCTCCCCTAAAGTAAATTTTTTCTTACAAGATATTCAAGTGGATTATGTTGGTAATGCTGGCACATGCCAGGCAAGCAAAAACATTACTCTTAGAAACTCAGTAGTTATAATTGAATGAACAGGGAGCTTTACCCACATAACTCCAAACTTTATTATTACAGACATAACACAGAGATGATATGTTTCAAGATCAACACACCTTCAACCGTTTTTTGGTTTGGGTTTTTTCTTTTCATTATAAAAGTTTAGGAACACTCAAAGGTTCATAATAGGTTGAGGGATGGAAGGGATCTCTGGAGGTCATCTGATCCACCCTGTAACTCAAGCAGGGCCACCTAGAGCCCTTTTTCTGGGACAGTGTCCAGGCACCTTGGAGTATCTCCAAGGACAGAGATTCACAACCTCCTGGGTTGTGACTGAGAGCAGTCAGTCACCCTCATACTTAAAAGTGTTGCCTCATACTCCAAGGGAACATCCTGTGCTGCCATTTGTGCCCATTACTTGTGGTCCTACCACTAAGCACCACTGGAAAGAGCCTGGGACTGTCCTCTTGGCACCCTCCTTCAAGGTAATTATACACATTCAGAAGATGCTCCCGAGCCATCTATTCTCCAGGCTGAACAGTCCCAGCTCTGTCTGCCTTTCCTCACAGCACAGGTGCTCCGGTCCCTTAATTGCCTCTCTAGGCCTTTGTTGGATGTTCTCCAGTATGTCCATGTCTCTCTTGTGCTGGGGAGCCCAGACCTGGACCCAGTACTCCACGTGGCCTCACCAGTGCTGAATAAACCTCCCTTAACCCACTGGCGACGCTTTGCCTGCGGCAGCCCAGGATATCATCAGCCTTCTTGGCAGCAAGGGCATATTGCTGGTTCACATTCAACTTGGAGTCCACCAGGATCCCCAGGTCTTTCTCTGCCAAGCTGTTTTCCAGCTGGGTGACTCCCGGCATGTAGTGGTGCCTGAGGTTGTTCCTCCAAAGGTGCAGAACTTTACACTTGCCCTTGTTAAACTTCATGAGCTCTCTTGTAGCCCATTTCTCCAGCCTCTAAACTCTTATACAGATAGTGAAAAGTTACGTAACCATCACGACATTAACTAAAAGCATAAAAAAGATCTAGTTTGATCATAGTTCAGGAACCCTAAATGGGTCTTTTTGTAGGATTCTTTATCACTATTTTCCCAAGCCAAGCCAAAGTGGTTCAAAAATTCCTTTTAAGTTAGTGTTACAGTCTGTTTGTCAAAGGCTGACGAACTTAACAGTGTAGGTATAAATCACACAGAATCACACACGGAATCACCAGGTTGGAAGAGACCTTCAAGATCACTGAGTCCAACCCACGCCCTAACACCACCTCAACTAAACCATGGCACTGAGTGAAGTAGGGTGCTGAAATCAATGTCACGATAAAAAAATGCTTCCTCATATAGAACTAGATAACATAATGCTAGAGATCTGATGCCAAAGCCTGCATGAAAGAAAATGCTACTTCTTCATTCAGCATCTGCTTCAGATTATTTTACATGGAAGTCACTGCTGCTCTGAAGCTGTCAAGGCACAGTCAGCATCCAATTAAGCTATCTTATCTTTCAAGTTGATTGGAAGCAAAGCTTTCTCCTCCCTATAGACATCCCCCTAAAAGCAGGTAATCTGAGATAATTTCATAATGTATGTATTCTGTGCTGTCCACCCAATTAATTATTTTATACAAACACAATCAAAGAGCCTTCTCTCTAATTGAAAAGTCTATGCAACAATTTTCATGGATCCCATTAAACATTTAAAATAATTACCTGTATCAAAAGACAATTATATTCAAATAGCTCACATGCCTAGTTTCTTTGTTTAGTGTAGGCAAATGGGTATGAAAAAAATCCTCAGAGGAAAACACCAAACATTGGGCGAATCTTTTAAGAGAAGAGACACTCCCTAGAAACCAATTCTGCATGATATTAAGTGGGAAATCTTTTAACAGTGGCCTTTCTACTGTAGCTGATCATAGAGAAACCAACCATTTCCAAGACTCAGAAAGGGAATGACAAGGGAGCTGACTCTGTATTTTTATGTGCTATAGGTAAAAGTCATTACCTACAAGCATGCTTCCTTCTGCCCCTTTCTCCCCTCCCTAAATTATTGTCAAGAGGTTAAAGAAATCCACCATGCAGAGATACCAATAACTTTATCTCTGTCCTGGCACGAATGATATTTTTTTTTCTCAAAGGATTTTGATGGCTCTGTATTTATATCATGTATCTTCTTTAGGATTATGCTGAGAAAAATCTGGGTCATTGAAACCTTCTTGAACTGAACCATAGAGAAAATGAAAGAGAATATAAAGGCACTGGTGTCAGGTTTATTAAAGGAAAATGCCTATTCCCAAACTCCTTTCCCCCCCCCCCCCCGAGATTGACTGGCAGAAGGTAGATCAAGCTGTGGACATCTTTCTTATTCTGAAGTTTCTATTTCCATCAGTGCAAAGTTCCATTCCCTTTAAAAACAAAACATTTTTTAAAATGTTTTGCACTTGGCTCAACAGCTACCTAAGTACAAGTTTAAGAAAGCTAGGCTTAAAGGGCAAAAGTACAGTTTAGATCAACATGTAACAGAAGACATGTAAACATCTCAAGATCTTAGGGTCCTGGGCAACATCATAATTTAATAGTCCCTTCTAGACAAAACTTGAATCAAATACATTTGAATGTAAACAGTGTTTTCCGTTCCCTTCCTGCCCCAAACAGTAGCTTGGGTTTGATATGAATCTGAATACTAAGATCTGCTTCCCTTAGTCTCTATGCTTATTGCAGTCTTGTATTTATGTAAACTGGAAACACACATTTAAATATCTCCTATACATTTCAAATTTCAATGTCTAATTCTTCCATTCAATTGCCATGTAGAATTTCATAGGCTAAATACATAGTTGTACATGAGAAAACAAATTTATTTTGAAGTGTCCTTTAAAAACATATTGTATTAATAACTGGCAGTAATGATTAATATTAGCTATTAATTATTACTTCATTTCTAACTGTGTCAAACCAAATCTGCTAATTTCAGCAAATTTCACTAGTTGCCACTCTCCATTCATGTAGAGACAAATCCACACATAAGAAAAACTTTATTGCCTTTTCAAGCTTCAGAAGGTTGGTGGCTTTGGATGGTGACTGATGGTTTCTTACTGGAGAAAAATCTACCTTGCCTTTTGTACAGCATAGAAGAGTGCCACAACACTTGCTTCTTCCACAACTCCCCCATCTTCCTGCACGAGATTACACACGGCAAAAGTAAAACATTTTGGCTACCTGCAGAGGGTTAACAAAAAATCTTCGGCACTGAAACTATTTTTGGTTCAACTGTTACTTATACACTCTTCAACACAACAGATACTGATCAGACCCAAAGTGTAACTTGTAAGAAATAAGTGGGTTTGTGAATTTGTTTCCAGAGTTCTGCAAGTTCTTCTTTTGGTGAACCCATCTGTACACAAAACAACCCAAGTTTGCTTGGCTCACATTAACTGAGGCTTTGCCAACCTGTGCGCCCTACGAATTTCACTTTTCAAAGTGTAACAAAATAGCCGGTGCATGAACTTTCTTCAGCTATGCCATGAAAACCCTGTTTAAAGAATCAGTGAAAAGGTACATCCTCTTTGAGTGTGATATAACACACCTCCCTTCCACAGACAGTGCCTCATTAGACCAAATGCTTTAATCCTCTCTGCAGAGACCATTATTTTCCATATGTACAGACTGGATTAGGCAAATTACCAGGTAGCCTCATTCTGGGGTTCAACATGGAAAGCATCTTGAGATGACAAATTCAGCTTTTTTAGTTAGCTAAAACATCAGAAAGAGATCTTAATGACTTTGATTGGTTTTCTACACAAAACAAGAGCTAAGGGTAGCTTTCCCTAGTACAAAATCAGAAAGAAAATCAGAGGTCAGTTACTTTCTGAAATGGCAGTCCAGTTCCACAACCCTCTACCCTAGAAACTCCTGCTATTGCTCTCCCCTGTGGTCTTACTGGCTCTTGAAGAAGAGCTATTCCCCCAGCCCAGATTCCCATTTGTTACTAATTTTTTTTTTTTTTCCTCAAAAATTGGCATCACTACTGTGTATCAAGTGCCAATGGCTAAAACTATCTGTCCATGAGAGTCTGTATTCCCTTCCTAAATCTTAACTATACTCCTCTATTGAAAAGACTGCCTCAAATGTCTGAGCACTGAGAACTGAGGGAGACATTGGCCATTCAGGCACATGGTCAACAAAATGTTTCCCACTTAGAAACAAGGCTCGATTCGGTCCTAAAAAAACAGCTCAGTAACTTAGGGGAAGGAAGGGATCTCCATGAGCACAGATCACCACCTGGTTTGCATTCCACCCGAACTACACAGAGGTAGCAGTCATTTCAGCTGTCACTAGCCACCTCAGTCAAAGCACATCTCATCTTCACTGTCATTCAGGTTCCCACTGTGCTCAACGGAAGGAGGAAGAGGAACTTTGTGCAATTTATCATCTTTTATAGCTTTGCCACCCTAGGACAGCGTGAAAGCACTTGAAAGGTTCTTCCCTGTCTCACCATTAACTGGAGACAAGCAACCCACATACGAGGTGAGGAGGAACAGTGCACACACGAAGGGCCCTCGGTCGGACCATAAGGCTCATCAAGCAAAATATACATTGCAACAACTTCCCAAAATAGCACTTGCTGTTAAGTTGTTTTTGATAGGAAGCAAGCAGCTACCTGAAGAGGTCTGTGAATAGAAGGACAGTAAAAGGCTGGGACTACCATGTCTGCATCTGACAGCAGGGATCTGACAACCTAAGGGTGATTAAACCCAACTCTCTGACAGAGCTTTTATGAGACTTCTGTACCGAGTTTGAGCCAACTGCTGATTCGACCACTCATGATATGAAGTTGGACACAAAAATGTGAAGATTACCTTCACCAAGAAATCCCAGTATCATCCTTTGAAGTCAAAGTTTTTTATCTCCACTTCTCCCAAGCTGAGATTCAAAAAAGGGCTCCCTGTAGGTGGGCAAAACAACTATGCTGGGTATGTTCATTAGTCTACATGCCACTTTCCAGCAGCAAAAAAACATGCTGCTGCACAGCAAATAATATGAAAAGCTTGGCCGTTCCTTCTACTTGTTTGTTGTAGTAAAGACCTCCAAGTTTGTCTTACGGTAATGAATACCCTTTATAATTCAATATGGAATCGATAATCAATACAGGTATTTAATTCCAGATACTGGTAGTTCAGCTACAGCATACAAACCTGATTTGTAACCATGTTATGCAAAATCAAATACGTCCTTCAAAAATACTTTATTATGGTTGTAGTGAAAAAGCGGAATTGCCCAGCACAAAGAAATACTCTTCAACAACCATTCAAAAGATCTGTTAAGTGACTGTAAGAAAACTGGCCTTGCAAAAGTTTTGTACCAACACAACAGGATCTGTACAAAAAATCATGGAAGAAGTCCTTCCAAACCAGGGCCAGAGTTGTGCATTGACTGCAAGTCTAAACCAAGCAATCTGAGCTACTATCCAATCAGACTTTAAACACCTTCTCTTCAAATATTTCTAATGTATTTCTTGCACTCAGTGAGACCTTACAGGTTTGAAATTTTATATAAATATTGTAACATAATTTAGGAGGAAAAAAATCAACTTCCCTACATTTACGTATTTAAAAAAAAAATGAAGATATTTAACTAATTTCCCTACAATCCATCAGTCCTCATACCTAGATATTGCCACTAAGTTGCACCTAATATGTTCAGAAAAGACACAGCTGTAGTAGAGATGAACTCAATTATGCAGAAAGCAGAGACTGCTGCAAACTCAAAGAATGCAGTCATTATGAATCATGTCTGACACTGTTCATGTTTTTTATGTTATTTTTGCTGGAAATTTTATTAGGGTGTCCCCTTTCTTAATGGCTAGTATTTGAATGGAAGGCTATTAGTACTTCCAGGCCCCTGGTGTAGGGATGAAACAAGCCCTTTGCATGCACATCATCCTTGAGCATTTTGATAGACAAGTTAAACATCACAGCTTTTACAGCTGCATGTTGGAGATGGCTTGGGAAACAGGCAAAGTGGAGAAGTTGATGTGAGCATGTTTACAGTGCTGTAAAAGTTATTTCACCATCTTCAGAGCTACTAGATTATTTATTTATTTGAGGGATAAAGGTAACATATAGAAAGCTTCCTATGAAGTTCATTCAGCTCTTTCATTTTAATGATTATATGCCATCGTAGCAGTCTTTCACCTCAAAGCCATTTGGACATTGATGGATGAACTGCTGGAGACACCCAAAGCCAGCACCTGCTGCACAGGCAATTTCTCTACTCACTGAAAGACTCCATCATGCTCTGTCTCACTTCTTGCAGGATTTCCTGCAAATAACTGAAATCCTAAAAGGTTTTTCTGTGACCTCTGAAGATCGCCCAAGTGCTGTTCCATGGACACAGAGGGCAAGACACGATGAAACCTTACAGCAGCTAGCACAACCTTGGGCAGAGCACTGAGTTAATTTCTTGTTAGCCAGATTGGCTTGAAGTTCCTCTGTATTACTTGAAGTGTTGCAATTAAGTACTGCTCTAAGCTATGCTTAATTAGGCTGTAAGCAAATGCTCATTTGTAACTTGCATGCAGTGTAACGCAGAACTGAATGTTCACTGGGAGCAAAGGGAAATTACACGGAAGATACATTTGCACAAATATAGCTGGCGGCCTCCTGATTTTCCCCTTCTTATTAATATCATAGAAAATACCAAAAAATGTGTTACGTCGTACAAATGGTTAGAAATAGACCATCTTTATCCCTGGGACTGAATGTGGTGCTCTCATGGCCTCGCAGCTGACAAGCACTTCACTTCCCTTGGAATGACAGCATCTCTCTGCAGAAGATGAAGGACCCAGGATTTAGATTACCTTTTCCAACTGTGCAGGCAAAAAAACCCAAAACCCAACAACCCAACACCAAAAAAAACAACCAAAGCCCCCAACACAATAGGATGCAAATCATGGTGGGTAAGTATGCCCAAAGAAAAACTAAAAGCAAAAACCAAAATTTTCACCTAAAGCACTGACTGGATCCATATTCAGGAGTAAAACCCAGTCTCGGCACCGCTCATGGAGACAACAAAAGAGGTTCTCAAATACACTTAGGACCTTTTAAATGCTAGAAATGGAATTACATTAGCTTCAAGCGTAGCAATTTTTCAGCAAATCATTATATGAGTCTGCCTTTTAGCGGATGCTCATTTGACAAGGCTGTAACACAAGAAGCAAGGCTCAGCCTCACTTGGATGAGCTTTACAAAGCTTTAACAAGCTAGTTTGTTAAAGAAAAAAGTTCAAAGGTCAGCCATGGAAAAAACTACATAGAACAAACCAGCATATAACACAGAAAACCACATGGAGAATATCAAATACAAGGTTTTACCTGCATGAGTAGATGTTGCTATTCCTGTAACATTAGCTTTCTTTTCTTTGCCTCATGAAGAGGAGGATGATCCTTAGATGTTTATTGTCTATTTCTTTTCAAGCTGACCCATAAATCCATTATAAGAAGTGTGACAGTACTGCAAGCAATCTTTTGATTTTCTCCTATACACAATCATATATATATATTTGTGTGTGTGTATATATATGCTTCAAACGTTTAACATAACACTACTCTGGAGTTCGTGACAACTTAGCAAAAACCATCCACAAACTGAAGCACAACAGGTATTTTTCAAAGCTACAACTGTGTACCTGACACCTGATGCTTATCAAAGATCCCATCTACAGCTTGTTCAATAGAACTGAGTACGTGGTGAATGGGAATTGCTGAAAACATCTGTAAAGCTACTTACAAGCTCTAGAAACACTGTGGTTGTCTTGCTTTCAGTGGGTTTTAGTAACCAATATGTGACAAGCAAGTTACTTCAGAGTAATTAGCTGCTCTTAAAGTTTGCAGACAAGGACATGCTCACAAATGACTCATAGAAGCCTGAGGGCGACTTGTCTGTAAAATTAAATCCAGGTGTTTTACTATGCAGACACTGTTATTTAGCTTAGAATACTCTTCTAACTAGTGTTTTGCACCTCTTTTTTTCTCAGCAGTTTTTTTTTAAGCAATGTTTGTTTCTTATGAATGGCTTTTTCCTGTTCTTATTATAGATTCTGGCAAGGATGGCAGGGAAATGCGATTTTTAAAGGTGAACATAAAAGGCAAGAGGAGGAACACGAGCAAGGTCAGCACACGGTGAGGCAGCCAACCTTCGCCAGTGACTGTCGGGCACAGACATCAGTCCCAGCAATCAGAGCTGCTTCCTCTGCAGCTCCTGAGCGCAATTCAGCGAGCCCAATGCCTCCTGCAACAGCGCAGGACATTTGGCAGGTGTGAAGCACGGAGCAGGACATCATGCTCCTATGAAATATCTGGGTGGACAGTGCACACCGTAAACTTTGTGTGTGTGCAGGGTGAAGCAGTGTCCTCATAGTCCATCTCTACATAACCCCAAAAAACAGAGCAGTTCCTCACTCTGGCCAGACAAGACATTAGGCAGATGAAAGGGGTGGCTGAGAAGATCTGGGTGCTATAAAGTGGCACCTGTTTGGTAGGACACATAAGCAGCTTTTAAAGGTCTCTCCCACTTTCATCCCCTTCTCCCACAAAAACTCACAGAACAGTGTTTTCTTTACTGTTAATGAAATCTCACTGGAAGTAAGTCTGCTGTGACAAAGTTGCTTTATTCACATTCCCCAGAAACATCCCATGCTCAACACGGATCCAGATCTTGGATCCAGACTTCCAGCTGATAGTCAATCCATTTTGTTTCTGAGTGCTGTTCAGTTCTCCCTCAGCAACACCAGAAAAACCCAAACACTTCAGGCACGAAGCACAACAATAGTATTTCCAGTTCTGTTGCTTCCCGAAATGCAGCAGGCAAAACCAGCTCCAGTATCCCCGGCAGCAGCAGGGTCTACCGCTGGAGAGAACGAGCAATCCTAATGCCAATGGAGAAACAGGAGATGTAGCTTCTATGAACCATTGATGGCTTATGCTTCAGCAAGTCCAGATTAAACTCACTTTTCTGTAAATTTTGTAAATGATGTTCAGATTATTGCTAGGCTGCAGCAAAGACTGAAGGTACTTACATTAATTAAATAAAATCTCTTTTTAGTACAGTTATTCTGCACTCCTATTAGGAGGAAGAATAATATAATAAGAATTTGATAGCAATAGGAGACTATAAATCAAGAGCAAAGAGAATTGAAACTCATCCCACAATGATTTAATTAACTCAGCAGTATTCTTCCAATACAAAAATGCTATTAAATTCCAGCTAACATCTCCCCCTGTTTAGGAAACGGAACAAAACTGTATCTGCAAGCTCTGGCACAATGCAAGAACATTCCATTACCAAAACAATGAACCAACTCCAAATTCCTTCTTCCCCATGCATCCACACACAAACACCACCTAAGTGAAGATGGACATTTCAAACAGATTTCCACTTCAATTGTGGGCACAGGTCACTGTCCAGGAAATTAAAACAAGCCCAAAGAAGCCTTTTACCTGCTGTGAATGAACAGCATCACTCCTCATACTTAAGCAACAACTGTGCTGATGGGTTGGAAAGGAACAAACTAAACACTGGCTTTGCCTTCCATCCCCAGAAGTAGATGCCAACAAGCAAGCAAAAACTTGGGTGTCCTCCCAGTCCTGCACTCCATATGTCCACAGCATCCACCAGGGATCACCAGCAGCTCAGCCGCAGGTGCCAGCACAGCTCTGCAAGACCTGCCACAGCCCACCTCAGGAAGGACCCCGTGGTCAGCTCACCTACCAGCTGCTGGCAACAACCTGGTGCCACAAGTTCACATAGGATACACAGCAGAGGCTCTTAATTATGACTTGGTGCTTTCTTTCACCTGCCCCACTGGGTAGCAGAGGTCCACAAAGGCTTCTGTCCAAAATGTCTAAAGTTGACCTGAACTCACACCTCGAGTCCAGACAGCACAGATGTCACACAGATTCAGTATGGCTATTCCTACTTTGTTGAATGACTCCTTAAAGGCTATCAGCCTAAGTTATGACATCTCTGATTTGTCTCAACCATTCGTTTATGGTATAATTACAGTTACTCAATATAGTTCTGGGTTCTTTTTAATTCCCTACTGCACTTATGTTTACACTCAAACCCATTCCTGCCTGCCTCACTAGGCACAAAGAGAATTAGAATTCCTCTCATGTTATGCTTTCCCATTTTTCACTGCATTCTCAGCTTGATCGCTCCTCAGCTCTGTCAATACCTGATCAAAGCATAGAACAGCTAAGTTATATTCTTACTCTGACATTAATAAAATATAGCAAGAGTAACATTGTGCAACAAAATGTGCAAGGGCACACGTAACTAAGATGCACACACCAAAATGCAGAATGAACACGCTAATGCAGTTACTGCAGCAAATACTACAGGCTGCTCAGCATTATTACTGTACAACAGCTTTTTAACACAACTGCACGCATTTCTGTGTGGCTGGAGACCCAGTGGGGGTACCAGCACACGTGGAGCAAGGCAGGCTTGGGTCAGGTCGGTTCCGTCCTGCCCTGTGAGCCAGACCACCGTCAGCTGGACAGTGTGTTCCCCTGCTGGTCCTGACCACACAGCCCTCCTCCCAGCACGCTCCCACACCGGAGCATCACTTCCGGGTAGGGAGCTAAAACGCTTCTGGGAGCTGGGCCAGGTTTGTGTCATTAGAAACAAAAAAATCCCAACAAATAACATAGCCTTGGGTTTGAGCATGAGATGCCCTTCATATTTCCAGTAATTCATGTTGGGACTGTAACTACTGTTCTGGCACTTTCCAAAAGCAAGAACAAAGAGATTCATTTCTTTCTACCACAAAGCTTCTTGCTGTAAGAGGCGTGAAGAAGGAGAAACAGCAGCTTTGCCTCTGTGCTGATCCCAGTCCTCAGCAGGCCATGTGCAGGCCTCCAGCTGGAGAGCCTGCAGACCCGCCGGGGGACCAGCACTGACAGCACCGAGGGCTGCCGGTCTTTAGCTTAGTGCAGGAGACCCATTAGTCCTCAGAAATTCATCACTCTCTTCTTCAGCAATGAGTAAATGCGTCTTTCAGAATGATGTGAACTCGCCCCCCACCCTGACTTCTTCAGGAGTAACAGGACAACATGTTTTCATGCGAGAGGAGATAAGATGACAAGTAATGCAACATCTTTCCTACACTGCCCATCAAATTTAGCTCGTTTAGTTCAGGAAAGTGTTATTTCTCCAAACGAGAGAGGGGCACCCAAAGGCCTGCTTTCATGCAGTTAGATCACAGTCCTGCAGCAGAGGCCTGCTCTTTCCCTATTTTTTCCAAACACAATTGCAACTGCCTTGAAAAAAAGCATCTGAGTTAAACATGCTGCAGAGCAATTTATGTACGATTTATTTACTCAGTGCAAGAGCCTTGCTTCAAAGAAAGATTTGAGAGAAACAACCTGATGTTTTTCTCTCACAAATCTTTTTGTGAGCAGACACTCACAAAAATCCATGTTTTAAAGTTGGGCCAAAGGGAGCGCCTGGACTTGGACCTAAGGAAATGACCAGATTATATCCAACTATAGATTTGGCCTGTTTAGAGAAAGTAATGCCCTGTTTACTCATGCAGATGTCAGTATTTATTTTCAAAATGTCTTGTTGCTAAAGATTGTTCACTGAAGGATCAAGTACAAAATTTGCTGTCACACACTGCAAAATCTAACTTAGTACCTAATGCCTGCATTATACAGAAGTTCTTATTTTTATACAGCTTCTCTTTAGAAAATCAACATCCTCATTTTCAAAAGAGCCAATATAAAAGTTTTATGGGAAGAAAAATAAAAAAACGTGCATCATAACATGTAATTAGAACAATAAAAACTAAGAAGTCTGTTTACACAAGTTCCCTTGAAGGGTAACTAAATATGGAAAAAAGAATGACATTAATTCATACCCATTCGTGAATTTATTTTGTTAGAAAAGAGTAAATAATTTGGGTACATCAAACTGCTTTTTGGAAGTTTGCCTGGGCTGTATAGAGGGGGGATGTGAGAAATTTGCCCTATTTTTACAGTTGAAAGCTTCATTGACTCACACAAGATACTTAAGCCTAATATCCTGTGGCATTGCAGTGACCTACATGTAATTATTGCATGCTTTTTCCAAAATATTTGTACACAACCAGAAATTATAACCTAAGTTACCAACTAGTTCTTAGTTTATACCAGCAACACAAAGATGGACTTCAATTGGCACTAAGGTAGCTGTCTGATGTTTTTAGCAATCTTTTGGACAAATGTTTGGTCTTGGTTTGGTGTAATTTTCTGGTTTCCATTTTTCTTAGACAAACATATTTATCCTGTTAAGTAAACAATGTTATAAAAACTTTCGGCTGTCCCTTCTGGCCTGCAACCACTGTCCCCCCTCAGAAATGGGTGATCACCCCAGAAATGGGGTGATCTTGTGTTTGTAGGTGTGCCTGACCCTTGCATACAAAAAAGTAGGGAAAAGGGAGACAGATATCAAGTGGTCTTTCAATGCCACTGGGTATCACCCAGACCATGTCCTTCCTGCTCCTTTTCTTGCCCTTCCTAAGCATGGAAAGTGGGAACACTCTCAGAGGTCTGCTGAAATTTTGGGCTCTGTGGTAAGGGGCAGATGGGTGATACTTAGACGACAATCAGGCACAGGATGAAGAGAGGAATGTTTGGGATGCACTGATCAGGGAGCTCCTCTCCTGTCAGCCTCCTGTCCAAGCTCACAGACAATGCTGCTCTCAGCTCAAGCACTTAAGAACTCTTTGTCAGCTTCCCCTTGAAGGGCCCTGGTTTCTCCGAGCACAAGACACCTGCACTGTCTCACTCACTGCACCAGCAGCTTAAGTAGCTCCTGACTCAACAGCACAACTAGTTGGTGCTTTTCATCCAGGTGCTCACCAGCTGGTTGCCTACATTACTAAAACTTCAGCTGTGCCAATTTTTACAGACCCATGTGCTGTTCACTATTAACAGGCCAGCATCTAACATTTTTCACTGTAAAACTAAGCTCAAAGTGGGCCATTTCCACCTGCAGACCTGTGATAAAGGATCATAGTGCTGAACTCCAAAGAGGCATGCATCTCTTTAATTACAAATAATTTTGGAATGTCTATCACCAGGTTTGTTTGGTCACACAACAGTACTAGCACAGATGCTGCCACTGTGGAGGTAGTTCAGTGCAGGACAGCCTTTGAAATGTAACCTAAAGATTCACAGTTATTTCTCTTCTAAGTCTTTTACTACTAAATTATGGGCCAGTTTCTCAACCTATGTGTGCTCAGAAAAAAACTACTCACAAGATTAGGTTCGTTTTCTAAGGCAGAGATTATCCAAAGTTAAAAAGAAAAAACCCGTAACAAATCTGAAATTATTTCAATAAGCCTAACACTCCAGTTTTACCTTCCAGATTGCTTCTCCCATTAAATGACTATCCCATTTGCCTACACACGTTTTTAGTTTTGTGCTAGTACTGAAGACCTGTTATTTCCCACTGTTCTCTGTCTTCTGGGGAGCAGCTGCAGTGCACTGCTGCAGCCATCAGCTTTAAAAGCAGTATTCAGTGCCTGACTGGCAGCAGAGTTAGAGGTGGTATACTGCTTCCCACTGTGGTGAAATTAGTACCATTACCCAACAGATCTTGCAAAAATAGCTTTTTAAAAAAATGAAATTATTGCACTTTTTTGAGTAAAATAAAGAAATTGCTTCATTGCCATTAGAAGACAGAAAAAAGAACCTACCAGAAAAAAGTAAGAAAGGTTTAATACAGTTATTTTTCACTGTTTTACTGTTTTTACCTTTCTTTGCTGAGCCAAGAGTATGAAACAAATGCAGAGCAGTGAATAAAGCAATGCTGTGAACTGCTTGTTAAAAAAAGCAGTAGTAACTGCATGAAAAAAATAAGGAAGAGACTCAGAAGCAACAAGAAAATTGTATCTCAGGCTCCAGCTACAGAATAAAACTTTGCATATGAGCAAAGACAATATCTATTTTTTTAGCCACAAATATAATTCAAGTTTTCTGACCTGAAAACTCCTTTACTCACTCTTTCATTCACACATGCATCCTTTTCCTATAGGGAACAATATACCGGGAAAAAGTAAAACTTTTACTAAAACTTGAATAGAGCTGGCATTTCTTTATGCCCAAGGCTTGGCAATATGACATGAGACTCTTCCATGTTTAACAAGACTGGATCTTTAAATTCCTCTTGCATAACCACTACGAGGTTTTGTCATTGCAGACCTGTATTTTACAATTATTAAAAAATAACACTGAGGCGTTCCAGGAGGACTTTCTTATGAAGTCATCAGACACTCCAGCTTCCCAGTGACCCCTCCACTGTTTCACGTGGTCAGCAAACAAAATACTCACTTCTTTCTGAAATCCCCAAAGGCTACATTAACCTGAGACCCTCTCAAGCGCCGCAAATACGAGCTGACCAAAGGCAACACTTCCTCCACACCACGTGTGTACCATGATGCCCTGTGTGATCAGAGCTGCAGCACTGCTAAATGGAACTGCTATTTGCTTATTTACCTGTAAATGCTCGAGAAGCACCAAAGGAATTCACTAATACCTCAGATATCCCATGTAATCAGAATGGCTCATTCCCATATCCAATTTTAATCTTTGTTTATGATTTGCAAGCAGAGAACCTGAAATTAGGCACCTTGATGTTTTACCTCACTTAGCATTTAACATTGTATTTATATTTGTCTTAAAGCACACTATTTTCATTAACTGGCAGCTATTAAAATTTGCTATTGCAGTCCTTTAACTAAGCTCATCACTTGTTTTATTAATCAGCAGTTTGTATTGTATAGACGGACATTTATCTCAGCCAGAGAATGTCCTAAAATAATTTACTCAAATTCACAAACTCTACATTTTTTTAATGGGTTGAAGTTGGAAAGATGTATAACATTTCTTAAGTTACTAACTTTTTTTAGTCATGATGTTTAGCAGACTCCAGTGAAGGGAACTGAAATGGGTTAAACACAAATTATGAGGAGGCTGAACAGAGAGATTATTTCGTTATCCAACGACACTCCATGTTTAAAACTGAGGTAGTTTTCTTCCTTCATGAAGAAACCAAACCTACTCTCTTTTACTTTTGCCCATTAATACTTTAATGCTAGAAGGTTTTTTCTCAGTTCTGTTCCTCTAACCCTTCATTAAAGAGGGGAAAACACTTTGTTGGAGAGGAAAAGATCACTTTCCTATCCTGCCCTCACCCCGAGCCAGTGTTTCTCAAAAGCCTCCAATGAGTTGATATGCTGAAACGAACACTGTATTTGCACCTACAAAAGAAGCCGCTATTGCCCAACATGCTTTACCCCCTCCGCTTGTACCCTAAAAAGGTTTTGCCACTATAATGGATTGTCTTTGATTAAAAAACTCAGCAGCAAGCATTTTTATACGATAAAAACAATTTCATTTTAGGCTTTCAAAACATTTGTCAAAATTTTTCATTTTAAAGTAAGGTAGAATAATTTTTTTTTTAAATTGTAAGTCAAAATGTGGGAAAAGATCTTCTGTTCTGCCTTTTTAGCCATCTTCTTACACACATTAAAAGACTGGCTATTTTAATATTTATCCGCTGTTAAACCCCTAGCTTGTAAATTCCATCAAAAATTGACTCACAGATCATTTGGTGTTCCTTAAGGTTTTACAGAGCTAAGTTTAAGGTGGCTTGGTTAATTTTAGTAAAACATAGAGCTAAAAGGCAAAGAAACTCTGAACACAGGGAATATTTGAAGAGGTAAACACAGGTTCATCAGAAACTAAAGTTTGTTTCAGAAAGATGGCTATGCTGCTGTCCTGCTGGCAAGTGCCAGGAGGCGAAATTGCCCCTGGTTTTATCTCCCCAGAGTCACATCAACACTACCTTGGCAAAACAGCCTCTCTCCTTAGCCAGTACCTGGGTCTCTGACAGGGCCCTGTGCTAAATTCCCAATGGGACGGCTCAATTTTTTCCCAGGGCATTATTTGGTTACCTGTCTGTCTTGCCTGTGTAAGAAATACAGTAAAACCCGTGGAGATGCACTGTGTCCTTCAGGAAAGCAGGCAGCTGTTCATGGCGCTGTAACGCAACACAGAACATGCCAGGGCACACATTTGGGTCTACTGCCTTTAGCTGAACTGCCCACCCAAGCCCTTTATCTCTCAGAGAGGATGTAGGAGCTAATTACAAACTAACTGAGCAGTGACACAGAACGTCTCAATATTTTTGGGTACTCAAGAACAGAACTGTTGTAAGCCAGCAGTCAGAGTAACCTATCTTTTCATTCCCATGCAAGTCAGCACAGTTTACAAAGTAAAGGTTTTTCAGCCCAGCTTTAGTCGACAAGTGTGCTTGAGGAATGATACAAAACAAGATGATTGTTTCTTATAGAGTGGAGTGGGACAGAGAAGAAAAACTGCTGTGTCGCTGAGATTACTGCTCTGCACCACATGAGAAGTCAGTCTGTGCTATCTTAACTGCCAAGAACACAGACAATGACTCCACCAGCTTTCCGTGGGACAACCCTCCCCTTAAATCCCATCACAAAGAGCTGTGCCTAGTTACAAGCTCTAAGAACACCTTTGCTTTTGGAGCAGCTTCATGAAAAACAGCAAATAAAGCATCACCACATCTCTAAAGAACTCAGCTGTTTTGTGGCACCTAGAATATGCAGTATAAAAGGCACAGATCCTCATCCAACTCTAAGCTAATTAACTTGACTTCTGAATTAGTAAGTCTTTATGTTGAATAACAAAATCCGAAGGATATTAAGCATTACTGCTTCATTCACAACATGCATTCATCTGAAAGAGGCTTACTTCATTTTTACACTTCTTTCTCACAAACCTTTCAAAAAAAGTCTGAAGCCTATTTGAAGATACTCTCTCGGCCAGTGCTGCCCTACTCACAGACAAAGTCTACAAGTGTTTTTACTTATCTGGAAGCTTTCTTTCTGCCTTCAAAATGAAGTAGTCCACTGCTGGTTTGCACGCGAATGGATGACCCAAAGCTTCATCCCATACTCACATGCTTACTAGCAGGTTGACTCTGAGGTAAAGATCCAGGGGCCAGCACTGGAGAGCTCGCAGGGCTACAAAGTTCTGGGAAGGGATTTGGGATGGCCGGCAAAGATGATGTTCTGAATTGCTGTTCTTCTTCTTGAAGACGCCTATAAACACAGAAGCACTACGCATTAAGAGGAGCAAACTGGCAGCACGAGACATGGATCTCCTGCCCCTGCATTTTGATAATGACACTAAAGAGGAGGAACCAAACCCACTCTTTTTCTAGGCAACTACTATACAGTTACCACAACAGCTAGCACAAAGTAGGCAATTGCATGTGAAAAATGACCGGTCAGGCATCTTTGCTTGTTTTGTTGCTCATAATTTGATTACTTGGGTGAGTAACTGAGGTAACTGTGCAAATAAAATAAACAGAAATATCTATCTGTACCCAGTGGTGTAAGCACTAGATTACAAGCTTAAGCTCTGTGTGCCAGAAAGTCAGTAAAGCTCTTCCAAACCAATGTGAAAGAGGAGAAAACAATGGCAGTCACTCAGAGCCAAATTCCAAGTAGATTTGAAAACAAACGTGTACCCCACTGTAAAGTTCTCTAAGCTGAGACTTAAACCAATACTGTCACTTCATTATAATACCAGATTCTATCTCCAAGCAACTCGGCATTTCCTGGAGAAATGAAAATGCAAAGACGCGGCTTCAGCAATAAGCTGGAATTACGCCCTCCCACCTTACGCCCTTTGTACAGTTACTGTTCAGACAAGTTTGCGTCTGCCAAAGTACAACTCATGAGTCTACATACAACAGAGTTTCAAGTTCCAGTTTATAACACACCTGCAATGCCCACACCAACAAAAGAAAAACTTAAACCTACCAGAAAAGCTGTAAGACCTATTCATGACCACACAGATGGCTTTTGGTTTCCCTGCTGCCAGGGCATCACCACTGAAGACGCACTAGCTGACTGCAGCAGGCTGCCCTTCAATGCCTAAGCAGAAGGCACCATCTAGTGGCACTGATGAAAGTTTCCAAATCAACTAACTTCTGGATTTGAAAGGCAAATCATTAAAAACTCCGTTTGCTCTCATTTTTCTGCATGCCTTCAGCAAGCAGAGCCTCCTTAACAGAGCTGCCTGGGAGAGAACTGCTGGGTTTGCCCCCTGGCAGCATGTCCCACTCTGGGTACTCTCACTGCCTTTGCCTGTACCAGAACCTGGGGGATGACAAAATTTACCTGCTGTGAAATCTGCTCCACAGGTAACTTTGTCCCACAATTTAGTTGCCTTGGCGTTCCATGAATGAGTCTTACAGATCTGGGGGGTTGCAACAAATAGCAGGTTCCAACCATAACTATGAACTATGCCAACAACTACTTGACCTGCTTCATATTTTTTTTTTGTGCTCCCCATGTGTGCAGTTCCCCACAGCACAGGGTAAAAGGACAGTAAAAGATTTCTTCAGACCAGTAAACATGTCATATCTGTGCAGTAGTGCAATGTACTGCAAGTTTTTGACTGACCTCCACTGTAAGTGGAATACAATACAATTGGACTCAATACAATTAGAAAGGTGTGGCTTCCTGAAGCTGGGAATTCTCTGTGCTGTGCTCTGTTGCGCCTGTACTGCTGCCAGTGCATCATTGACTTCACAACTGATACACACATAAACCTGTATGCTCCTAGGAGACCATAGTCAATCACTCTGTTCTGGTGGCAAACAAGATGGCTCCAGATAACCCTGAAAAGAAGTTTCACCATTATCTTCTTTGATGATAAACACAGGATGTTCTTGTGTGCATGGAAGTACAGATTTCAGACAGGCAGAGTGCTCTCAAAATAAGAGTTGCTACGTTTTTAAATGTCAAAAATAATTTAAGTGTTTTGACTGAGATATTTACAAAACATCAACAGCTATAGTACTCCAGAGAGTACATTTTTTAATACAGCCCTATTCGAGGTGAACTACGAAATACCTGTAGAACTGATGGCATTATCAGCTGACTTAGTTGCACTGCATACTCCCCATTCAAACAGAAAAGCTGCCTGTCTTAAGCATACCATTCTTATAGGTAATACATCAGTGTAAAGAATTAGAAGCCACCCCTTCCACATCTGGGATTTTTCTTTTATTATTACTTTTCACTTATTTTAGAGAAGACACTGTTAATTAGCAGGAAAGAAACTAATTTACCTACTCATGCTGACAGGAGGTCCTTTCCTTCTGCTGCCTAAAAAGATTTTAAGAACCTCTACATCACCTACATACTCTCCCATCACCATCAAGAGTTTTCCACTTGTAGCCAGAATTCCAGTCCTCAGCCTTAAAACAGGGAGACAATTTCAACACTTCTTTTTTTTTTGGTAATGATTTAGTGCACTCAAGTGAGTGAGTTGAAAGTGGTCTGGGAAGAACAGATATAACTAAGATGTGCTCCTTTTTTTGTTGTTGGTCTTAAACCGTTCAGAAAACCTCCACAAAGAGAGAGGTGCCTTCTGTATATCAAAAGTAGCTGAGCGCACCCTCATCCACCTACATGATCTCTTATGTTTAATAAAACCTATGTGGTGTCAGTAGACACCAGATTTGAGAGCACTGGTTTTAACAGCTTGGAAAAAAATCCAAATATGGATATAGTTTCTGCCAATTGCTACTAATTATACACTTCCACAAATCAGCTACTGAAGATACATCAAACCTTGACTAAAAGAAAGGTGATAATATATTATGTCCTTCAGCTACTTAGTACATTTTTCTGTGCACAAGCCTAGCCTAACACTTCTAAGCTTACCAAAGTGGATCTCCTATTTTAAAACTTAGTTCTTTTGAAGCCAGTTCATGACAACTTATGGAAAAGGAGGTGAGTGCCTTGTCCCCACCTGACTGCCATGATGCGCACTGGCTGGGAGCGCTGCACCTTCTGCCTCGGGGACGTGGGCTGCAGGCTGCCGGACCCCGAGGCCGGCAGCTGGCTGCGGTTCAGCTGACCGTTCTGAAGGAGCGGAGTGGTTTCCGACTGCATGCTGCATGTAGAGTATAAACTTTCAAATGAGGAATTCATGTCATTTACCAAAGCTTCCAGGTCCACATCGTCATCTGAAAGACAAAATAAAGGCAGTGTAACACATCTGGAAGTCCCCGGCAAAGGAAATGCGGCAAGAGCAAAGACTAAGTTTCAGTAAAATTATCACATAATTATTTAACTAAGTTTTTACAGTGCAAATTATTATTGCAGAAATAATTTATTGATTTTAGAGCAGAAAACCACAACTACTAAGAGCCAGAGATGGACAGTTATTTTGTCTTCCTTGGTGAAAATCTATGGACACAGAATAAACATTACAATATTTACTACATATGTGTGTGTGTGTATTGAACCAGAATTTGGTGGGATTTTTAATAATGACAATAATGTTAATGTGAAGCACCACTTCACTTACTGATAAACTGACATACATATCCAAAGCGTATCACTTACAAATACCTCAGTTTGCCTTGTCAATGTATCAAGTTCCGATCTTCCAACGCTGTAATAAACACTTTGCAAGCCCAAATAATTTAGAAGAAAAAAAACTAAGTGCTGCAGTGCTGGAAGACATCATTATACAAGTGATCATTATATCTTGCTAAAAATCCTACCATATTTTTGTGATATGGTATTTTGAAGGGCAGTCCAAGGACTTTAATATAAAAAGATCTATTTGCATCCTTGCTCTTGCAGTGTGATAGATAGACCTCTACCTTAAAGAGTACAAAGTAAATCAGCCAGGGATGTGGTGTGGCTGGCTGGAGGAACATCAGCCCCTAAAAAGGGCACCAACCTTTCTATGTATGCCACCTTACCTCACTGTAAATAAGTAACTTGTGCTCAATCATTCCTCCTTAACAATCATAATTACTCTGCAAGACAAGAGAACTCTGCGAGCCCTTTGCACTAACCACTCTCTGAACTCCTCTTGCAGAGCACTGTAATTACTCCCTAGCCACAAGTTACATCACTCCCTATCAGGAGTTCAGCGGGCTGATGAACACACACATCGATACCTGCTTCTGGTTACAGCACAGCCACTGCCTGAACAGCTACTCCTGACCAAACAGAGCTTTGTGCAGCCAAAAATGTGCCCTTGTTTTCCAGCTGTATCAACTGGCCTGGCAAAATATACAATTGCTGCCTGCAAACTTTCTGTCTCACAAAACTCTTCATGACAGGGATGCAAAGTAGAGACAAGTGATGGAGCTGGCAAACACACAGTGCTATGCAGCTTAAACACACTCTATTTTCCAATATCCATTCTTTTGCCATGTTTTCTAGGTAAATGAACCATCAGAAGCAGTTATCCAGCTTGCAACCAACTGCACTATTTTATTTTAGATACCATAAATTATTTTGTACAAATATCACGTTTCTTGAGGATATAATGTAAAACAGCATTGCTCAGTTTCTGTCCACCAACAACATGCCTTGATAACCACAATGAGATCTGAACGTGGCATTCACATGGCAATTGCATTGGCATGCTGATGACCTCAGTTCTTGGCGTTGGGGGAACCAAAGATCTGCTCAGAATTAAACAGGTGCTGGTCATGCCCCTACACCTGAGCTCTATTTAGTGACCTGAAATACCATGTTTCTCACTGAAAGTCAGGACGGTCTTTACTATAAAGTAACAGCCACTTAGCCTTCACTTAAAATGTACTCAAGAGGATTTCGAGGTTTGAACATGCATCCAAAAAAAAAAAGAAATAAAAAAAAACCCACATCACCCCACAAATAGGTTTCTTCCTTTCATTTCTTTACAGTAAGTTCCCTTCATTTTTGTATTTAACATCTACTACACTACTACTACTAAGACTCACCTTCACTAGGCTACACCATCTCTTCTGTATGTCAGCTAGTTCATCAATTTTCAACAATCTAAGCTTTGCTTTTCTTGGACAAAGTCTACAATAATTTTCCTGCTATTTTTAGTGATCTTGAGACAGAGCTGCAATTTAAATTTCATTCCATCCTCCAGATTCTTATCCTATTTGGAGAGGACATATTGAAAACACTTCTTGAGCAATCACAAGGAAACCACAGGAGTAGGAGTATAAAGAGGGAGAGGCCGAATTACAAGGCTTTTAAATTTTATCATTCATCTAAAGTACTAGAAGACTGAGCTGTAGGGTGTCAGATGGCTGTCAAGTAAAAGCTTAGGGGTTGGATGTAGGAGACATAAAGGACAGACCCTGACCACAGAGTCAGGGAGTCAATTACAGTAACTAACAGCAATTGTTTGGCATGGTGAAAAGCAGAAAGGGAAGAAAGTTGAGGCATGGATTCAGTGGAAGTCCATATGACTTGGTCCCTAAGGGTGCTAATTTATTAACATTTTAGACAAAGCTATTAGCGTGCAAGATCATTAAGTTTTCAGGTGATTGTAACACAGGAGGAATGATTAAGAGTCAACTCAAGCTATCCCTGAATAATCAAATAGTTGCAAAGGTGTCCTATGTACCCTAATATGCATAAAATGAGGCACTTCATGCAAAACACTAAGCAAAACAAGTACATAGTTTAAGGCATTGAATTACCATTAGCAGGCTTTTAAGTATATCAATTACACACCTAAATTCAATTTCTAACAGGACAGGCACTGACCAGGTGCATATAAAGTTCTCCTAATAATATGCTGCACTGAAGTCCAGAATCTGGTTTCACTCCTCTGTCAGCTCCTTTTCTATGCGGGTGCAGTACTGCTCATAATAGCCCTCAGTCTTGCCATAAAACTTTTGCAGGAGCAAAAGATTCTTAAGAACCTTAAGCTTTTTGAAGACAAAGCCCGCAATCTTGAATTTCATACAGTTTCATCTCTGTACAATGGCATTTACTACTAAATACCATTGTGTTTTGGAGATTTCAGCATGATGCAATAGGAAACCTCACTGCTGTAGCCTACACCTCGGAAGTGCCAGCAGATGTCTCAGCCTGCCAAGTAATCCAGTATGTCACCGTGATGGCTCGCCACAGAGCTTAATTAAATAAAAGTCAAATAAGCCCTGCACAGAATTTCTAACTCTTTCAGCCATCTGCAGGTACACTGTTCAGAAGGGTATCTCATATATAGTGCAATCCTTCAAAATATCTTCCCCTACCAACCAGTGAGATCCAGCCTCCATCAAGACAACCAACCCTAAACAGAAAAAAAATGTTGGCAAAGCTGACTTTGAGAAGGCTAGCTGGTTAACAGCAAAATTTGCAAGTTTTGCTGGACTTTGAGTCAGCACAGCACCATGCTGGTCCTCTAAGTATGCACACACAAATTTTGCGACTAACCTGAAAGAATCTAGCAGGCAGAGTTGCAGGCAGCTGAGGAGCCTCCAGCTCCCCAACTATCTTGCATACATGCACTTCCAGGGATACAAAAGGGTATTTTCCTTAATCTGTATTGAATTCTGCCATAAGATCAAGGAGTATAAAAGTGGACATTCAAGGTCTGTTCTTTCACTTCAACTGAACAGCACAGAGGCTACTTATCACTTCCATGTGCAAACATGCAAACAGCCCTTAGCTTTTGACTGACATTTTTAAAGGAGAACACTTGCAAAACCTAGCTCTGACATAGTTCTGGTGGTGGACAGGGTACTGGCAGTTTTGTACACTCTTCTGCGAGCAATGTTCTTTCCCAAACGAGAACCAAAGTGCACACACTGGCAGCTGCCTGAACTTCACTTTGTTTCTTTGCCCACAACTTGTTAAACTTTGGCTTTGTTCAGAAACCAGCTCCACTGGATGTTGCAAGTAATATGTTTGGTAAAGGAAATCATGATTTCAATTACAAGAAAAGATTTAAAAGTTCAATTCAAGGAAAGAGGAAAACTTTGTTACAAAACTGTACTAAACTAGTGAGCTAAGCTATCATGCTCCACTAGAACAAAGCACCTCGAATGCATTTTTAATGTTTTTGAGCATAACATAGGAGGGATGATAACCCCTAAATTAGGCCTGAGCAAACTTTAATCTGTGCTTAACCATGTCCCACTTGCCTTTCTGCTTCTAGCCCTTCTCTATCCCCTAGATCCTCATTTATTTACTTATTTTGGTAGTTGTTGGCCTTGACATGTTAAGCTCAGCTAACAAGACTAAGCAGGATCCCACTTATTCTGAAGCAACATAAAGCTGAAATGATCCCTGCTCATCTTCTGTGCCAGCCTCCCGAAGAAAGCAGGTATTTTCCCAGCTGTCAAGGGGCTCATTGCATTGCAGACATTCTGTTTACTGAAAAAAAGATGAACATGGAAAGAATCTCAGCTTTGGACTACAGACCAGGATGCATTTCATGTCTCTAAATGACAGTTCAGTGAATACCCTTTCCTTTTACATATGGTCCACAGTTCATAGGGAACACTGTGAAAAACATCACAGGACCTAAATTAGTTGTGATTTAAGAGGCTTGTAAAAACCTTTTATTTTAAAAAATAAATAATTTCCTTCTCATTTGCTCATTTTTAAATTTAATCATCCAGCATTATTCCTCGTATCAGGTCCCAGAGATAATTGATGCAAGAGCTACTAGGAATTCAGTAGATTTATAAAAAGATTATAGCACTTTTCTGTCACCATGGAATTAAGTCTGATACTATATGAAGCCTAACAGCACATATATAAACAAGTGTTTGATACAGTAAGGCAGCTGTTGATTGATCTCCTATTCCTATTTGACAACCTAACATGAGCAATCAGTTCCTCAAAATGAGTTTCAGAGCAGCACATTCAAGAGCCATCTCTAAGATATAACTAATATAAGATTTAGCTGAAGTTAGCTGAATAGAGGATGGCATATGAGTGGTTAGCAGCCCCTCCAGCACAGATGAATTAACCCTTAAGGAGACAGATGGAAACAGCGAAAGAAAAGGAACACACAGTTGCATATACCCTACCATCCCGCACTGATGATGCAGTGAAACACTATGTAAATCACAGGTGACACAGAGAAAATACATTTATAGTAAAATGAACAGAAGAACTTAACCCGATTTGGAAAAGGAAAAAAAAAGACATATAAAATACTTGTGGTATCTACCTCAACAGCCTGTTTCAAATCCTCCAAAACCGCATGTAAGTTACTCTGATTCATAGTGATGATGCAATTATGTTTTGCAAGGGTTTTGGCATTGTGGAAATCTCATGTTTTATGATCAAAAATGCAGGTAAGGATTACCACAGTGAGATCTGTATACAAACTCCTTTTATAAGACAACCCCTCATATTAAGGGGATCCCTTGCACAAGAGCACTGCTTCCCTCCAGCACCATGTCCAAATGCCATTTTCAAAAGACTTCTCAGAAATCTCAATCACTAAAACTTTTTGAAAGTATACTATTACCGATCACACACAGTTGTAATGATGCAAAAAGAAGTCCATTCTAGGTAACACTAGTACTCCTCTATTCCTTTCTCCCTCTGAGCATGTAACTACACCTGCTATGTTTACACAAACGTCTCATATCCCTCCATACTCTGGTTTCAGCTTCCACTAATGCCACAGGCACCAGTTGATCTGCAATTTTTGTACAATTGGTATCCACAGCCCCCTACGGATGCATGTATTTAGTACTTGGCAGCTTCTACACCTCTGAGAGACACATGCAACAGAAGGTGGATGATAATAAGCAGATCTCTTACAATTTTTTAAAAACCCCACAGTGTCCTCTGCAGTGATGCTACAGCTGAATGATGCCCTCCGTTCCCAATACCAGCTCCAATTCTATGCAATCTCTCCCCTCCTGATTTCTTGAAAGCTCCATATGGATGGGAGGTTTTGCACAAGAAACAAAAAGACAATACAAAAAAAACATTTGCAAACCCTATGCTTTCACACTGTTCTCCAGAACAGAGAAGGCTGTCAGACACAATTATAAAAATATCAAGACTGCCTCAGTTGAACATTAGAACTTAGAGGGTTTTTTTGTTCATTTCAAGTGCAAGCAGAAGACACAAAGACAACTTTGTGTCCTAGAGGCATCACCATCTCCAGAGCAGCCACAGTCTGAATTAAAAATTATAAGCCTGAACTCCAAAACTTTATATACCCTGTAAGTCTCCTTATGGGCTTCTGCACTGAAGACTCCTTCCCTTTATTGCATTCTAATGTTCTTCAGCTTAAGTGAAATGCTCTGTTTCGCACTGTAACTACAGTTGCTGGCCTACAAAATGCCACAGCAGTGCACGTGCAGCTTGCAAAAGCTAAATGGACCATGCCGTGGAGAGAAGGACAAGAAACAGAGATGCTGGTTGGTAAAAGAGCATGAACTTGAGATAGGCATCTGTGCTCTTTGAGCACACTGAAACAGCACACAGAGAAATCAACAGCAAACTTGTAACTGGTCCAGTATTCTCCAGGTAATTTTTAAATGCCACACGCATCTATTCCCATTTCTGCCAGAACACCAAGTACATGAACATTAATTACAGGTGCTGGAGAGAACTCTCTTTATTATTTCACACCTCTTTTCTAAAGCTTCATGGTTGGACTCCAGATATGTTCTTAAAACACACCTGATAGATGTCTTGAAATAGAAGGCAATCTAAATTGAACAAAATTAATGTTGCTAGGTAACAACTATAGGAATAAGCTACATATGAAAGGTACTCATAAAAAACCCCAAAGCTTCAATGAGCGACAGGAGCAACGGGCTATAGTGCCCTACAGCAGGAAGGAATGCAGTTGTACACGTGGATTAGTGCATAAAATGAGTTTTAGGAATTCTGATAGAAAAAGATGGAAGGTTAAAAAATGAAAAATTCAGTTCTCATCCAGTTCACACACAACGCTTGGCATCCTAAAGAGTAGAGAAGATGAAAGCTAGGCATTTGGGGAATGGGAGGGTGGACAAGGAGGGTTTATTTGTTTAATTACAGGGACAAACTAAGGCAAAGAATGTCCCTGATGGAGATTTTAATGGTTTTACCCTTTGATGATGCTGCAATTATTCACAGACAACATTCAGAAGGACCTCCCAAAGTACATGCTCCCATTTCTAACCCAAGGATCGTAGAGTCAGGTTGGTCCCTTTGTGGAGTGGATGGATGCTGGCTGCCTCAACAGACAATTGATGTAGGTGGGTATCACCACCACCACCACTCAACTCTTGTTTGACTGTACGGGACACTCAAGTGTTGAAGCACTAATGGCATCAGTATGAGAGAAGGGCTTGAAATCCAAGGAGAACATCTAAACCATCTAGAATTCTGATTACGCATGTTCCAACTATAAGAGATATAATTAAAATATGTAAGTCATGGCCAGTCCCTTTTCCAGACTCACACAGACCATTTATAAAACAGAATTCCTGATACTCGTTTTCTCAAAGGAAATTTGCAGCTTTGATGGTGGGGGAAGAAGGAACACCTTCCTTCCTAAAAAAAACATTAGGTCAAAGTTTGAACCCAAAGTCAAACAGGACACCAGCTGATCCTGTGTGACTGCACAATAGGACTGCCCACCTCGTGCACACCCTCATCCAGCTATCGCTGACGACAGCAATCAGCTGGTGGCCTTTCAAAACCCTCTTTGCAGGCCAACATCTGCACAACCACTGCTGCATAGTAAATACTGAGTAAACGCATCACTTAAAGCAGAATATCAGATTAAGTAGACCTCTGAGAAGCCATAATTCTTGAGCAGATTACAAAATTCAGTGAAAAGATTAATTTTCAAGTAACTGGTAGCATCGGCAGTTTATTTCCATGAACGTGAGGTTCAGTGGTTTTCCTGTACCATTTTGTCCTGTCACCTGCTTTTAGTTCATTAATTTAAGAAAAAGACTGATAAAGACCTTTAAAAAGAAAGCATTTCTTTGTTTGGGTTTATCAAGACAAGGAAAACCCAAACCAGCCTCAATTACCCAGACAGACACAGCATTATAGAAGACAGAATGGCATATTCTTTCAGAGGCCAAACCTGGGGCTGGAGTACACTAATCCTCAAAAAACCCTCAAGGACAGAGTGGTTACATTGGTGAAGGAAGCAACACATCATAGGGTGCACGGGCCAGGTGGATTTCCCCAGCCCAAAGGGAGATATGAACAGAAGGAAAGCTAAAGCTTAAGCCATAACTGTGTGAGGAGCAGTCATAGCCTTACTGTGGCCCACGCTTAACTCAGGACAAAAAAGACAAGAAGGAGTGGACAGGAGACACAGACAGATCAGCTGACCCAGGGATTCTCCATTCAAGCCTTACTTTCCTGCTGAGGTTAAGCCGATGCCTCACTCTCAATGTGTTGCCTCAACAGCAAAACTGAGAAAGCAAGCCCTGTCAGTACATCCCGAAATGAAGATCACAGAAAGACTGTCACTTATCCTTCAAGAGGACAGGGGCAGGGGAACACCTGGGCAGCAGAAGGGCTCCTGGCCCATGCAACCCATACAAAACAAACAGAAAATCCACTGTAGCTTTTCAGACAACGGGCAAACCCATGTTAACCTACTGAGCCAGTAAGGAACTTACAAGTCAGAGCTCAGGAAGCACAACGTTGGGTGGCAATGAAGAGGTGAATTGAAATACTGTCAGCTGACCACATGGTGAATGCATGACTGCATATTATATTAGACAGTCATATTTATGAGAGAATGGCTTTAAGAAGATATCCTGTATCAGTGAGAGCTGCAATGTGACACAGGTCAAGTTTAGTTGCATTTTTATTAAGATTACATAGTCCTACATTAGAAACGGAACAAAAAGCCTTAAAATACCTAATAATTAAATTTTTTTCTTATGTTTACATGAATAAAGATTATTTATTTTCCCGATTCATTCTACCATTTCCCATATACAGATTTCTACTCATAGTGCTTCTCTAAAGTTTTACTTGGATATTTTCTTCTTATTGTCCACGTCAGAGAAAAAGAAGAAAAAAAGTGAATGTGCAAATCAAATACAGACAAATAACACCACTACACAAGTCACAGTTCAAAAGGAAGTCAAAAATTCACACTGATGAGAAGAGCTACACGTGTCTCGCAAATCTAAAGCTATTAAAGGCAAAGTTAAAAACAGTCAAAGCATCTCTTGCTTTCCTTTAGGGAACCTGTGTTCTCCCTCCCTGATTAAATACCATAATACCCAGTTGAGTAATCCCAGTTGAACAATCCTTACAAATCAATATAAGTACCACTGCACAGATTAGTCCCTCCCATCGTGCCAAGAAAGCCCAAGCTTTATCCCTGCTCCAGGAAACATCGTGCATAATCTCCTAACGTGCTGCCGTAGCTCCAGCCAAAGCCCGCAACGCCCTGCCTGCTCCAGCACCGGTGCCGGCGGCTGCTCCAAGACAGCATTGCCTGACTACCTGGGGAAGTCCCTGCCTAGCAGCCTGCAAACCCCAGGCTTCTTGCATAGGGGGTTTCATTTCAAAGCCACTCCCCAAAAACTTCAACAAAGCTTGCAAGTAAAAAGTGGCTGGATTAACCCAGAAAGTACATTAGCATTTCTCTTCGGGAAGTGATGGGTCTGCAGAGCTGGCGCTGAAGCATTATTATTATTATTGTTATTATTATTATTATTAAATTAGGTGTGTCCCTCATCACCTGATACCCGAGCTAACCTTTGCTCCTACTAAGGTTAAACCATGAGTTTTAAATTTTGCTTCGAACAGGTTTGTTGCTGGCTTAGAAAGCATGTTTGAGGACGTAATATAGGTTCCAAAAGTTGCACACAGCAATTAATGAATCAGCTATTCCTCCAAGTTAATTAAATATTGCGTTTTCAGCATATAATAGTTACCTAGCTATGACCGATGGACTTACAAAGCAGACAACAGGAACATTTCATATTTAAGGTACTTCTTGTCAAACTTAACAGAACCAAAGTCATATGAAAAAGTAAAACGCTTAAATGCCAGAGTAATTTTGGTTTCTTTTTATCAGTTGCTTTAATAGTTTAGTATTAACTACAATTGTCAGTTTGGTAAATTATCTACAAGAGACTAAACTGGGGGAGAGTTGTTTGGAATTGCAACACTGCATAAAAAAAGCCTCCTTTAAGAGTCTGTTGGGGATTAAAATGAATTTACTTGTAGAACATTAGAAATTGCCCCGACTTGACTTTTAAACCCGGTACCTGACAAATAATGATGAGCAAGCCTGACTACCTTAGCTTCACTTTAGAGACGAAGGCAGCTGCCATCCAGATGTCCTCTTATTGCCTAGGCAGCACCTCGATATAAGCTTTCCCTGCATTTCTTTGCCCTACTAAAGGAGCAGCATTTTGGGGCATGCATTTAATTTCATCTGCACACAGATACGCTGTCCCTGAATCAGGCATCTATTTTAGGCTCTCCTTTCAGGCAAGCCGAGCAGTTGCTTCTGAAAAAGCTTGTCCTTTGGGGTGCAGAACAAGGAGATCTCCCCTGGCCTTGCCAGCAAAGGGTGGATAATTTGTGAGGAATTACTGCTGTAATGAAGTGTGAACCTCCACTGCGTGAGAAGGGAACGCCACAGTCCTGCCGCACGGATCCCCAGATGGCAAAGCATATTGCTGCAGTCTCATCCCAAATGGCGGTGTGGAGCCACCGCTGAAGGTGTCTGTACCCCACTCCGCTCAGGAGGAAAACAGTCATTTATAAAAGCTCTGTCATGCCTCCCTCTACCATGATTACACTGGTTACAAGAACTCCCGTTAGTCAACCTGTTTTGGTTTTTTTTAACATAAAATAACAACCAAAAAACTCCAACCCCAATCGAGGAATACGCCACCAACGACAATCCTGAGAGCAGCAGCAACACAAAAGAACAAGTAATCTACATTTACCATTCAAAACTTCACTGAACATCAATAACATCAGCCTAACTTTATTTAGGCCTAAGAAAACCAGAAATGTGCTAGTGTTTCTTCTGAACTCACCAAATCCAGTTTTTTTTGTTTTTTTTTTTTTCAGCTAGGCAAAGCCTGGTCCTTCACGATTTAAATCCCACAGGTAAGCTGCACTGGAGAAAATCAGTCAAGATCAGGCTCACTCAGAGGCAAAAGCTGCAGGTGTGCTATGCAGAAGACTCATCGCAGCTCAGCGTGAATCAAAACAAACTTGTCCATTATGCCTGTTTTCCTTCTGAGATCCATGCGCCTGATTTCACAAGCTGTGTGCATTCCTGGTTCAGGTACACAGGACGTACCCCGTGATTTTGGGAAACCAGCCTGCTGCTCTTCTCCATCTAGTCGGTGTTCATGGAGCCCAGTCCCCTGCCTAGACTCACCTCCTCGCACGCCCACAGAACAAGGCTGGAAGGAGGACACAAGATATTTTCCCTCAAGGGTACTCTGTTAACAGACCATCGCTTCTTATGAGGCTGTCTCCACTTCCTTTACCCCACATGACAAGGATGTCACCAGCATGCTCGAATGAGCTTGCAAGGCACCAATGTCCTGCACTGCACTGCTTTAACTCACCTCCACCGCTCCTCTTAGGAGAGACGCCCCAAAAAACCTGTGGACACAGGGTCAGTGCTCCCAAGAGGTGAGACAACCTGCTCACCTCGCTCTGTTTCACATCTGAAATACAGCCCAGAAAAGCAGAGAAGACTGGTTTGCTCCGCCAAAAGCACGCCCACGTATTTACAGACCTAGAAAGCCTTAGACCTAGAAAGAGGCAATGTGTCAACAGGACAGAGCTCGAGGTAGGCCAGAAGTGTTGCTGTAAAGCCCAAAGGCTCTGAAGGACTTCTCTCAGTGGCTTTTTAACAAAGTCAGCACCTCCAGGTTAGCCACCGTGGGAGTATTGCCCACGGGTGTCCCAGCAGCAAGCTTTCTCAGCTTCAGCTCCCCAGCCGAATGACCCATCAGTGATGCTACCCTAGCCTCCAAGGTGACCTGTATTTGGACTTTAGTATATCCCACATTCTCCCTCTAATGTGTATTTTTTCTACCTAGGCTCTAAAACTCATTGTCGTCTTCTGAAGAATACTTATGGTTGTTCTGGAGCCCAGAAGCTACCTACCTGTAGTCGCTGTGCTCATCACCCACTTGTCTGTGAGTTGCAGACCTGGCAACTTAAAAACCCATTATCTGCAGTACTTCAGATTTCAGAGGGACTTGGAAGACTCTGCTATGCCCGAGCTCTCCAAGATTTTTCAACCACTTAAGGACAAACCACGAAAACATACACAAAAACAGTAATTCCCTTTTGCTCTTGAACAGCAGCAAGCTCACAAATTATTCCAAAGATAAACAAAAAAATTAGCAGTCCCCATGAAGCCTTGTTTTATATATAAACTTATTACCATCCCAGCTTAAAAAAAATTTAGAAGGGCATGCACATGTAAATTCTCGAGCAAGGAATGCTAATTAGGAGGGTTAACAAGGCACAGCCAGTACAAGACGCTCCTGCGCAGTTACAGATCCACTCAGACAGTGGTGCTGTAACACACCCGAGCATCGCACTGCTCCCAGCCTCGTCTTGGACATGGCACAAATTGCCTGCAATCTTGATTTGGACAGAAAGACTTAAATATTGTTACTGCAATCCTAACACCATTAATGAAATTACATACTAATTGCTTTGGTCAGTAGCACCTTATATACTTTAATTACTTAAGCAGCTGCTTGCTGTTAAGAACTCCAAATTTAGCTACATCTCATGCTATATTTTGAAAGGGTTTTTTTGTTTAGCTGGTTTGCCCCATTTAACTCTGGCTTTTTTTTTAGCTGAAAATGCAGCTATCTTGACAGAATCTTGTCCTTTTTAATAGGCACAAAGAGACTTAGAAAATGTAACAAATTCAGATTGATCTTCCCCTTGAAGCTTCTTGGCTTTAAGAAAAGTGCTGCAACCTTTCTCAACCTCAATGCAAGAATGTCAGCTCCTTTGATGCATTTCTCAAGTATCCTCACATGACACAGCTTGCTGAAGTGCTGTCATGAACCACTTGCGGCATAATGTTTACATAAAGGCAGAAATAAATACTGTGCTGCTTATCACACTCAGGTAAGCTGAAAGACAGTGATGACTGAAGCTTATTGTTACAATGCTGCACTGTGGTAAAAGATTTTAGTGCAGAACCGACATCAAATTACAACAGAGTTGTTTTTCTACAGATTTTCCTTATTTCATTGAGCTATGGAATTTGAGGGGTTTTCTCCCTTCCTCTTATTACGTGAGCTTAAAACAAGTCTCAAGCTTGCTATATCTGCTTTATAGACAACGTAAGAAATCAGAATTACAGAAATGTACTATTCCAGTTCATTTGGAGACAGCCTTAACATCACAAGATTTTTTTCAAAGCTACAGGCACCATAAATAATGCAAAACTACAATATTATCTTTTGCTGTTTCACTCCCCTTAAAAAAATTCAAAAGCATTTTCTTTGGTATGACAACATATTTTCACTGATGTTCCTCAATCTTCTCTTAGATGGACCTGAAGACCATCTGACTAGAAAAACAAAGAAACAAACAAGCACAGACTTTGTTTCCTTATTTGACAAATTTACAACTTAAAGCACAAGCCAAGGCAGCTGCAGCATAACATCAGAATGTATAGTTACCTAACAGTATTTTTAATCTTTAGTAGTAAAAAATAAATGAAGGTTCTTTCTCTTTTCTGACGTGTTTAGGCACCTGAACATACTTAACTCTAACCATAAAATGAATAAAACACCAACATATGGTCTCAGAACAGGAAAGACCTGCACTAAGAGCTTCTGCACCACGTAAAGCACTAGAAACCACTTCAAAGTTTCCTCCATCTCCAAAAGTCCTCCAAAGTGGACACTCCACATGGGCTTCCTTTCAACTTGCAGTGAACTAATTTTAAGAGTTATCTTGCTGAAGAGCAACACCTTCTTTTATAATTTACTCAAAGGGATTTCAGATTCTTACCGTCTTCCTCTTTCACCACAGTAGGGTACCATTTCACTGAGAGCTACTTACGTTCTTTTCTACCCTATTAACCTCTCTAGTGTCCACTCTGTCAACAACACCCCCCAATTCTGCCCTCATTAGCAAGTCTGTCTGTTGGCCCCTTAAAACTGAGGATGCACTAGAAGACTCTGTCTTCCCACATGCTTTCAATAAAATGCATTTTGTACAGGTTCTGCACATTTGCCTGCAATCCACGGAAAGGTTGCAAACAAAGGTGCATGATTAACAACAGTTAAATAGAAATTACTCCACATTTCTACTGCTTCTCCTGTTAAAAAAGCTGTATTTCTAGCCCAGTATAAGTGTCTAAGAATGCTTTTATTGCTGCATTTCATTTCACTTGTCAAACCAGAATAAACTTCCTTCAGAGAAAGTGGTTTTTTGCTATTACAAGTACATTAGGAAGTGTGCCAGTGCAGCTGTACCACCAAACCCCTGGGAGACAGCGGACCCTGGGGAAAGCAAATGGTCTGAGAACATCTCTTTTCAGGGCAAAGTCATCAGCACGGAGATCACCAAGTCTTCTTGCTCAAACACCCTCTCTGTAAGAAAGGAGGCATTCACCCCAGCCATGCCTTCAGCAAATTTCTCTGATCCTCTCAGTTTGCCTTGGAGTCAACAATCTGCCAGATTCATCTCTAAACTTGCTCTTCAGAAAGAGATCTCTCTGTTTTGTATTTCACCAGCATAACACAGCAGGAGACATGTATCCTGGCCCAAAAAGCTCTGCACTACTGCCATACGGAGGAAGGGCTGAGAGGTTTTTTTGGTTTGCTTTGTTTAGTCATTTTCTTAAACAGAAAGTTTATAGAAATACACAATGGTAGAAAGATATTACCACAAACATAAATACTGTATTAGTAGACATTTTGGCTCCTACAGTAATGAAAACAAATTAGATCTCTTTCAATAGTTTCATTTCAGCTACATACTAAAACCATCTTAAAGAAACTCCATGGCTTTTCACTATGCTTTATGCCTCAAGTGTTTTTAACTTATCTCTTTATCCCACATTAAACGCTGCCTTTTTTTTTTTTTTTTTTTTCAGTAAATGTTCCAATGTCATCTGGCAAGTCTGGTCGCTGCTCCCAACTTTAATTTCAACCCCCACATGCACAAAGCTTAATTCACTGACCTCCTCCCTACTGTGAGTCAAGAATTATGCACCATCAATCAAAGCACATTTATAGTACTTGAAGCTGCATCGTGTCTCATCACTTCCATGTCATAGGCTGCATACAAACAAGTCAATTTACAGAAAGGCTACCTCTCATACCAAAGTAGTACCCTGTGGTTTACCCAATGTATTAGGACACCATCTCACATATGTCCACATTTCAGTCTCTTCAGAACTGGCTCTTGACTTAATACCATGAACAAAGCTGAAGTGAGGCTTCACCTTCAAAAAGAGCACCCACACTACTAAGCAGATCTCAACCACACATTGGACAGAAGTTCTGCAATAGCAATATCCTCATTTTGCTGATGGGGAAAATGTAGGTAGACATCTACAGTGATTTGTTTCATCCCATGTCGGAGCTGATTTGTTAAACGAGTGCTTCTAACTCTTTGCCCTGCTCCATACAGGCACAGTGGCCAACCCCAACAAGTGTTTCCCAGCTTCTACACAGAGGGGGTTGTGGGCTGTGGAGTGCAGAGCCCATGGCTGCTTCCGCATTCTCACATAAAGAAACACACACTTGTCATCATCCTGCCATGAATTCTGCAGTCCAGTTATTCTGGGCAGCTGATGGATGCCTGAGTCATGGATGGTTAGCTACCACCACACGGGAGCCAGGTCTGCTGCTGCCATCATTAACTGCTAGAGGTTGCAACCACTCGCTCCCATCTGTGCCTAAGAGTCTGCGCAACTCCACGGCGCAGGCTATGGGCATTTGTTACTCCATGCAACTTCCAAAAGGAGTGAAAAATAACCATTCCCCCCATCCCCCTGCTACCTATAAAGCTGCCAGCCAGCCCAAGGTCAATCACATTCTTTCAGCAAGGACTGGCTGTAAATATAGGCAGGATACTCCTCAGAGATGCAGAGCTTACAGAATGAACCAGAAAGTTCCTGTAATCGAAGCCTGTGCCATTTTACACTCTTCTTGCTATCTGAAGTCTGACTTCATTCATGAATCTTTAATCATTTTTTAAACATAGAAAAAAATCATGTTGAGACTTAAATAAACATAACTTTGCCACTAAGAAAGCCTACTTTCACATTCACCCAAAACCCCGGAAATTTATTAGCAAAGCATTTTTAGTGACATCCTTTTTTTTTTGATATACCACAGTGTATGTTCTTTTTGACATAACTAAGTTAAGGTATACCTGCTGATACAGACCATGAGCACATTCCAGTGTAATTTGTTTGTCTCAACTAAAAGAGATACGTTCCCATGCTGGAAAAATCTTAAAATCTGCAGTCCTCAACTTCCCAGTCATCTGGCAGAACCAGTCTTTATTTTATACACAGATTAGCAAAGACATTTCTAAGAAAGATCCTGTTTAAGCTATAACTTGAACTGGGCATTTTCCTGCCAGCTGTACAATGTGTTATGTCTTTATGTGACAGTCCCATTTTTCTCGTACATAAGCTCCTGAAAATTGTTTTAATATGTAGAAAAGGATACTAAAACCTTAAACTAATTCTATACTTCTTCAGACTGCTTAACCTAAATTTGCTACAATACTGCCAGCCAACTTTTTAAATCCACTCAATTTTTAAGCACAAGGCCAACTTTTGTTTAGTATTTATAATTCTTCCTCTAATTAAGACCAACTAACAAGTGAAAAGGAGGAGAAGTGGTTGATTCATAAGGAATCCTAAAGCAACAGAAGCCTTTGCCAGGAGTACTGTGGTATCAGAAATACACCCCATTTCACTATTGCAAACAAGTCTTACCTCACCCTTATTCTATTTCTTACCCCTGGACATGTTACAGAGATAGACATTGCTTGGTTATCTTGTTATTTAATAATTTTTAGTTTTTAAGAAAGAAGCAAAGTGAAGTTCTCTATTCATTTCTAAGATGATAAAAGCTCTGCTTTAAAGATGAAGCTCACAAAAAAGTAAATTAACTTACACTTTTCTTCACCTGAGGCACTGAAAGAAGAGATAGAAACCAAAGGTTAAGACACTTATTAGGACAAACAATGGCAGGAAACTAAGAGCTGTACTGCCTGTTCTCCATCCTCTCACTACTTTGACAGAGACCAAAAATATAACTTTGAAAGTCAGGGGAAAACAAAAATCCAAAATGTGGATACTCGTCTCTCAGAACTGTTTGCGGACAAGAGGGGTGCACTGTGTCAGCTATTAAAAATTACCTGCATCACAAGAGAGATCAAAGGGGCATGGCTGGTCAGAGACAGAACAAAAATCAGTTCAGTGTGCTTTAAACAGGGGTGGGAGTAAATCAGGACTTTATCTGGTTAAATGCACTTCATTTTGGGAAAAAAAAAAAAATCTGATTCCAAAATTATTAAATGTACAGGTGAACTAACGCTGTTAAGAGGTTTTTTGCAAGGATGAAGTCTAGCCAATCTCAATTCAGGGAGCAGTTTCTGACATTACATCTGCCCCTACTTCACCACACCACTGCTACCCCACTCTTGGAAATCAGTTTCATAGAAAATGGGGTCAATTTTCCCCCATCACCTTCAGAAAGCACACAGACACAGTTAACACTGTGCTCTTGAGAAATCTGCCTGCTTTTACCAAAGCAGAGAGTTTTAAAAGATAAAATAGCCTCCCCTCAACAGTCACAGTGATTTCAAACATTCCATGTGCTGCAGATAAATGGCAATCAGTTTCTGACAGATGATACTCTTAAAAGTCCAAATAAGCAGAATAGATTTATTTCAGACTTGAACACACAGTCATGAAACCAGATTAAAGCCCTAGAGCTTTCCATGTAATCAGATACTGAAAGTCAGTTCTCTCTCCATTAAAGCTGACCTTGCATAGTGACATTGTACTTTTATCTCAAAAATTAGAGATACTTCTTAAAAGATTATTTTTGAAATATATAACAGACAGTATAGCTGCAGTGAGTATGGATTCTTTCCATCTCTAAATACACCCTCCCCCTTTACACGTCAAACTGCCTTTGAAACATAGAATTTGATTCTGGTTAAGGTGTCAGAATTCAAAGTTAATATTCTGATGTTGCAGAGACAATGTTTTTACTGAACAACTGCCATTGTTACAGTATGATTAAAAGCCAGGCTACATAATAAATCAACTTTCTTAGCTGGAAAGCTCATTAGTACTGAGACTATTTTAAGTGCCCAAAGCCGTGTTTTGACATTTGGCTATAACACCTTCACTGAAAGGTTCAAAAGCTTCTTACATAAAGCTAAATACACTTAAAACATTCCCCCTAACAGGGAATATGCAAAACCCAAGAACATGAAGGAAGAGGGTATAGTGGCACAGGCAAGAATTCAACTCAGCCATGTTAAAAATGTCATCCAGAAGCTATCAAAAGAGCCTGTGTTGATATTATGAATTTCCATCTTTTTGCTCTAACATATTGACAGTAGAAATTTAGTCAGATTACAAAAGAAAACACAGAAGCAATACAGTTATGCCAGAGAACATTTGAGCTCATCCCAAGATTTTACAGTTAACTTGCATTGATTAAACTAGGAGAGGATATTTCAGATCACTAAACTCAATTTTGGACCACTAACTCAAATGGAAGAAATAAGCTGCCTAGGAGGCAGAGGACGACCTGAGACCAGAAGTGCCCCAATACCTGCTGGACGGTATAAATAAGTATATAAAATGATTTAAAAAATAGTGAAATCTATCACATTTGGCTGCTTTAGCAATGGAATGGTGCAGTTTGCTAAGCAAATACACTTACAGAGGAGGGAGCGCACCATCCATGGGATAACAGATTTTTTTTTTTCCCCCCTCACAAAAGACACAAGCTAAACACATGAGAAATGAGCTCAGCTCTGGTACCTGGGAGAAACACCTCATCACGAGGTAGATATTGAACCACTGGTTTCCCTCAGATATATGAATTTCCCCAAGCACACCATTTCAAACAGAAGTGTCACACCCACGAGGCTCAAGCCCGATAAATGGAACGCCTGGAACAACATCGTCCTCATGAAGGGCCTGCAGGCTGCTTCCCTCCAGGAGCCCTCTCCCAGCCCCTGCAAGGTGCTCTCCCTCCCAAGGAGTCACCAGCCAGGCAGCAGCACCAGGCTGCCCGCACACAGGTGCCTGCTCAGCAAGGGGCCGGGCGACCCAACACAACTGGAGTGGCAGCAGCGGCACAGAAGGTGTTTGTGCTGCCGGTGGCATCACCTCTCGGATGAAAACATGATGCGAACGTCGGCCTCCTGCGAACGGAGCAGACACTCCCAACAGAGCAGTGTGTTTAGGCACCCACCCCCCGGCACCCCAGCCCCTCACCGAGAGCCCCCAAATCGTGCCGCTCCCCGAGCCACCCTTGAGCAACAGCTGCAGCACAGAGAGGAAGTTTTCCACAAGATGCCCCCGAGTGCGCACCCACCAACAAAGAGAGAGGGCATCCCATGCTGCCTCTTGCGTTACCCAGCCGAGGGATGCAAAAAGAACGGATAGATTTGCTCTGCTTCAGTGGCAGCAGGAAATGCACATACTTCAATATTAAAGACAAAAGTGAATTAAAAAGGACATCTGATTTTACAATTGATTTTGCAGCGTCTCTCCCTATTTGATTTGCGATGAGTTTCTTAAAGAGCCATCGCTGTAGCTTATGCCAGCACTAAGCTAACTTGTTTTCAAGGAGGCAACACATAAGGGGTGAGGGAGGTAAATGCCCTCTTTATCTGAGACGGATCTGCAAAGAAGCAAGGAAAGCTCATCACCCAGATGCCCAGTTAACACCTTCCTCTCCCAAAGCCTCAGACAAGAATTTAACAATAACAAGAAAGGAGCTTGTAACTACCCTGAATTCACACTTTGTGAATCTACTCCCCTCTGTGCCATGGTAACTGCAAATACAAATCTTGAAAGAGAAGGTGGAGGAACACCTATATGCAATATAAAAAAACCCCAAAGCACTATTTCAGATGTCATACACCCATACAGCCTCAGTCCCTGAGGGATGAGTATGGTGTGTCATGGACTATCTTGAGCAAGGAACCCAATTTCCCAGTCCAGCTCCACTGGCTCTTCCAATGCAACTGCTCTGCCCCAGCAGCCATCTTCCCCTCCAGCACAGCAAGAAGGTCATTGCACATCTGGTAATAGCTTTACCATTCTTCCAGAGGCCACAGAAAAAAAAAAAAACGAAACAGGCTTAAAATTAATTTTTAATATTGTAGCACTTCTTGGTTTGGCTTACTTAAAATTCTTAATTTTTTTCTACATCTCAACTTGTAAAACTTCCAATGAACAAAGGCCCCAAGGCAAACCCTATACAAACAAGATAGTGGGCTCCTTCCCTGCACTGAATCCTACTTTGTCAGAGAAATTCAACAGATTGATACACCGAGACTATAAACAGGCTTAAAATACCATGGTTGTCAACTATGAGATATTACAGTGCTTTTTTATTCATAGCAGGTGGCTTCAGATGAACACAATTAATTTTCTATATGTCCAAAACCAAAGATTTGCAAGCTGATACTAAAAAGTTGATACATGTAAAATAAAATAAAAAATAAAATTAAAAAATACAATAAAAATGAAAGAAAATACA
Source organism: Struthidea cinerea (assembly GCA_013397865.1). Lineage (NCBI taxonomy): Eukaryota > Metazoa > Chordata > Aves > Passeriformes > Corcoracidae > Struthidea > Struthidea cinerea. The sequence goes on from VZTI01000331.1 coordinate 465,278, forward strand.
TCAGTTACCTACAAATGCTTTTCTTTGAATATGCAACAGTTTAAATAAATTTTGGTCTGTTTCTTCTCATTTCACTGTTTTCACTCAATCTTCACTGTATTATGTACAGAGTCTTCCAGCTAAACTCAGTCAGTTCAGTTCATCTGTGTTCTGCAGCTCACTGCAAATCTCTGAAGCAATCTGTACCAAACACCAATCTACTCTGTCTTCTCTTTTCATAACTTTTTTTTTTCAGAGTTCTGTCAGCTCAAGGGTTTGGAAACTAATCTAATGAGGGAAGTTAAACTTCTACACAGCTATTACGGGTGCCCTCCTAGTAGCTGTGCTAACAAGATTCATCACCAAATATAAATGGAAGCATTCTCCAAAGGAAGACAAAGGTACTGTAATGAGCTAGGCAGGAAGCAGGGCCTCCGCTCTCTGCGTAAGATTAGTCAGTGTAAATCATTTTGGCACTAATGGTGGTTTTTTCCTAAGGCTGGACAAAGACAACAACATTTATACAAAGCACGAGAATTCATGAATGTCTGGCAGTATTGTCTCCGAAATACAAACAATGTTTGTTTTTCATTCTACACTTTCAATTCAGTACCAGCTGGGTTCTGCAAAAAACATGGGTCAGTTCTGATACACCAGATAACCAACTCATCCCAGTCAGATCCCACAACTGAAGCATTTCAAAAGCAGCACCAACTGTTACTAAACACACTCCTCCTTCGCAACAGAATGAATAACAACATCGCCTCAACCTCTCATGCCTATCCTGAGGCAAATACAAAAGAAAATATATTAAAATCAAGTAATAACAACAATGGTGGAGAAAAAGAGTGCTACACAGTATTATTTCTCTGGGCTAAATCTTAGGCATTGTAATACTTCACCTACACCCATGCTCATTCAAAAGTCTGCCTGTATTTATATGGGCTTGTATTTTTTGGACCCAGGACTGTTCCAGTGTGCTAGAAGGGAAGTTTCCACCATGCTGACATTTATTGTCTATAAAAATTAATGTATTAGTGACTAGCCAGCAAGGTACAGGACAGCATCCACCTCAAGAGTCGGCGGCAGTATGATGCACGCTGGCAGATGCCCTGGATCCCTCCAGCTTCCCTGGGAGCAAAGTGGTCTGTACATACAGGCAGGAAACCTAACGCCCACCCAATCTGCACCCAAAGCATATTCATCATCTCACCACAGGCAAGGCTTCCTACCATGACCACCCAAGAAAGACCAAAGGCTGTTGACAAAGGGCAGCTGTTGGCTAAAACAACTCTTATCACCATTTCCTTTCTGCTGCTGGAGCCACCTGGCTGCAGAGCCAGAGGTACCATAAGGTTCAGTTCAGCTCTGTCTGCAAACTGCAATGACAAAAAGCATCAAGTCCAACAAGAGCTGAGAGCACCTTGGGAAAGGAAGCCTTCATATGAATGCACTAATAAAAGGAAGATAAATCTTTCAGCACAGACCCATGGCAAAACACATTTGTACAGAAACTGACAATCATCCCATGAGTACATAGATACAGAAAGTGCCAGAACTGCATGCCTAACACTTCCACTAAAAGGCAAGGTGACAGAATGCGCTTATTTATGCCTGGCTTTAAAATTCTGAATAAGAAGCAGCTATGCAATCTCAAAAAGTACATGTCAAGTACCAATAAAAAGTATTGCCCATAAACTTCACATCGGGGACTGGAGTTGGCAGTATTTGCTGCCTGCTAGAAAAACAAACAGAAAAAATGAGCTCCAAACTATGCATCAGCAAAGAAGATCCCAGAAGTACGGAGCAAGAAGAGAAACAGCAGTGGCATGGCAGGCAGGTTAAACCCCCCAAAGTCCAAGAGTCAACAAATTCTGTTGGGCTTACAGTTTTCTGTAGCATAGTGTATTTTGCCATCATAATTCCTATAGCAAAGCTCTTCCACGGTAGCACAGGGAAATCTATATGATAGCTTTGTCTTGCTAATGAGACACACTCAAGGTTAAATTTGGCAGCATCACGCAGCAGCCAAGAGGAACAGAGGCTGCACTGCCAGGGTACTTGGGGAGATAGGAGAACCAGCAGCACCCTTTGGGAAGGGACAAGGGAGAACAAATGCTGGAGCCTATCCCCTCTATGGACGGCCTCTAAATGGCATCCCTGTGTGAATGCGAGGGTTGGAACTAAAATCACTACTATGGTCCCCAGCTCTGCCTCTCACTGCTGGACAGAGTACAAATACTGTAGGCTACACACTGCAGAAAACCTGTCATTGCAAAATTTTAAACATTTGTGACTGCTGAATCTTTTGCAAAGTGAGAAGCAAAAAAATTTTTAAAAAAACAATACCTGTCGTCACCTCCTTAGCATGCTCTCACTTCCTCTTGGTTTTTTTGAGGATGGTAAATAATTGTTTTGCTTGTTTCTTCACCTCCTACCTTTTCCTCTTCAGAAAAGTCACATAGTTTAGACATATTTTTCTTCTCCAAGCCTAGAGGCTTTACTACAGCTTCTGGAAGGACTGTTCCAGAAATACTTAGACTTGCTGGTTATTAAATGCCAAATCCTGGCAGGCAGTTCTTAACTTTCTCTAACTTTTAATAGGTATCTGAAGCACATCTGTTCCTTTACATTAGTGGATACTAGTATTGTTCAGCAAGACAGCTTGCTCTTTCCTATTACATTTGATTTATGAAGTAGCTTATGCAGAATGTAGGAAAGACATCATAGTCCCCTCTCTTTGCATTTAGTACCTTTACAAAACTTGCCCAATTAGCAGAATCATTGAAAAGTGAGTACTAAATAATGGCTTAGATACAAAACACTTACTGGTAAAGTAAGCAAGTTTATTAGCATACCCACACATAAGCAGTTTTTAAACTATTTCTAAGAAAAAACACTATTCCATCTGCACTCAATTTTGCACATTAGTTTCACATGAAACCTTCCTATTCTAAAGACTCCTCACATTACAGAAGTATCTTCTGCTCCCCAATCTTTACAAGATACTCTTTTGAGAGAAGAAGCTGAAGAGTTATAAAGCATCTGCTTGTGTAAAAACAGTGATTCAGCAGGAAACACGTACTTGAAATACCCTTCCCAAGAAAGGGCTTATTCACGCGGGGACAGTTGGCAGGGCTATCTCAGCCCCCACTTGAATGCTCTTTTTCCAGTTTGTGTTAAAGGGATTCAGATGCCTGGGAAGAAGCTAATCACCATTTTTATAGGCTGTGGAAAGCAGTCTTGGTTCAGAATTGCAGGTGCTCGCACCAAAAGCTCTCCCAGTGAAAAGCAAAGGACCACAAGTTAATGTTCAACAGAAACTGGCAAATCTGCTGCGCTCACTGAGCAATGTGGTCAGGTGTGAACTGCAAGTGCTCACATAAAACCACGTAACAACTACAGCTGCTCACAGTTCAGCTGCAGCGTTTAACGCACAATACGCTAAAGAGAAAAAGGCAGAGAACACCTAACACAGGAATTATTTTAGCCAATTCTAATCCTTCCACAGTTTCTGCTCATGCCACTCACAGGAAGCTTTAGGCCTCCTAATAGGTATGTGCTTAATTCAGCAAGGAATGTTGCATATAACTGGAAGCAAAAATTGCCATAGTCTGTTGCAAACATCTTTATCATCAACGCAATCAAGGCATACCACCAAACATCAATTTGCAGTGGTTCTGCAAATTGCTTCTGGATATAGGTTTACTCTTCTAAGTTTTAAACCAGAGTCAGTGCCAGCAAGGCTTTAATAGAAAGTAATGGATAATGAAGTTTAGTGTAAGAGTAAGAAAAACCAAAGCAAACAGTGGTCACAGAATGTAAAAATCCACTTCATGTTAATAATCTAATCTTTCTATTTATTATGTGAATAATATGACTGTATGGGAGCTAGTTCAGACTATGTCACAACTCCTTGAGCTGAAGCTCTTCATGCTGTGTTTTTCTATGTACTGTTCATTAATCTGGAATTCCAGAACATATGCCAATTCTAAAAATACTTGTACTTTCAAGTTCTTGGACAAGAGTATTTACTTCATATGCTATGGAAAGAGTGTAGATGCTCCTACTTGGACAGAACAAACACATAAGACATAATGTAACATCACGCCTATGGCCACTTCCATTTCCAAGACAGTACCAAAGCAGCGGGTACCTTGCTTCCCTCCAACACCGCAAAAAGGCAGAAGTCCTACAGCCCAGCTCAGCATTAAAGGCCACCTTTGGGCACTTTCAGTTCTTAAACCACACCACTAACATAACAGCGTCAAGATTAATACTGTACTATGTACTTACTTCAGCAAAAAAATTAAAAAGATTTTAGAAATACTGGATTTGATTGCTGCCAGTCAGCTGACATAGAAGAAAAATCCCAAACAAATTGTGGATGCATAAGTGATTTTTACTTCAAAAAGTATTGGGGAAAAACATTAACTGAGTCTTGCTTGAGAAGCAGGCATTGAACTGCCAGTACCTCCTCTGTGAACCATCTTCTTGAAAGACAGCTGTTTCCTAAATTAATTTGGACCACCACATACAGACATTTGTCTCGAAGTGTCTGAGAAAGAGCCACATGTCAGGTGACTCTGTATGGATCCTTTTGCAATGCAACAATATGGATAGGGGAAAAGAAGGATCTGAAAACGAAGTGGGAAAACGTCAGGCTGCAAAGCTGGTGTTCTGCCATCAAAACACAGTGTTACCTATTTCTTCTATAGATGTTCAGACTTCAAAAGCAGCAGCCACATGCACTGTAGCACATGAATCCGGACCACACAGGATGTGCTCCCCCCCGCCCCCCAAAAATCCCTCGATTAAAGGGGGATATTTACAAATAGCTTCAGAAGTCACATGTATAAATCTGTTCCACAATTTGCACATCCTAAGATAGGTGAAAGTAATACAACAATCCTTATTAATTCTAAAACAAATGAAAAATTGAACTTATAAAATGTGTTCTATGCATGTAAACATGCCACAACACACTGTCTCTGCTACTGCAAGTTTTAGACTGGATTACATTGTAACCTGTTGCCTTCTCTTTTCAATTGAAAGCAAAGCTTTAAAAACACCAGAAGACTTGGGGAGTGGAAAGGGAAGCAAGTTAAAATACAATCCTCATTACACTCTGGGGCTTGTTTGTGAAACTTTAATTGTCTTGATAATCTACAAGTCATGAAATTTAAGTCTTGCTGCCCTTGACAAATTAAAAAAGCTGGATTTTTAAAGGACAAGTTAAGCATGTCATGTTTGGCAAATCTTTTAAGTAATGTGCTTGTCATCTTTTTTGTTTCAATAGTCTTGTTCTGTCTGCATTACTATTAGTTGTTGCACTGATGAAACAACATTTGAAGATGACCCTCAAGGACTTGGTTTCAAATTAAACCATCAGGAACCCTGAGGGTAAGAGGGTTCAGTGTTTAAGAGAGCACTATTATCAATTATTTCAAACCTAAAAAAATAAAGCCAAGCTGAACAGTCTGTAATAATAGTAACTGTTGTCTTTTAGGTCTCTGAACAGACAGAAGTCAGGGAAGACAGAGTTTTAAGATTTGTTTTAGCTTTTTATGAATGGTCCTGTTGAATAAAAGAAGCTAAACTATTACACCCACATTACAACATCTAGTTCAGGGCTATCTTTTCCCAAACGAGCTGATTTCTCTCATGAAAAGCAAGTAAACATGCTTTTTTTTTTCTTCTCCTACTGCAGACATTGAGCCAGAGCCATTCTTAAGGCAGTCAAAGATTTTTTTAAAATGCAACCTTAACATTACAGATGTTGAATTCAATGTCCAATCCTGGGAGAATATCACTGTCACCTAGGCTAGTAATCCTGTCTTGGGCTACAAGGTCTGAGATGCAGACAAGTCCTTCATCATCTTCACTCACAGCTCTAAGGACAGTTGTGACAAAAGCCAATTTCTTCAGCTCTCCTTCTCCAACCATCCAGAACATTTTTCTTTCCCCCAATGAGAAGGAGAAATGGCAACATGGAGGCAAAACCATGCCTGCATTCCCCTGAGAAGCCTGGATTTCCATGCGCTATTCCTTACCTTGGTGGCTCAGGGAGATGCGGTTAGATGGTTCTTGGAAACCCGGTTCCACCAGATCCCGCCGACCATGAGCTGAAGTCTGATCTACATTGTCCTAAAAACAGAAGAGCAGAATATTTTATCAAAACCAGGCATTCTGTACTCCCTGCAATCTACATTACACAGAGTCAAACCACCAATACAAAACAAAAAAGCCCTGCCATGCCTCTGAAAGGAGAAACCAATGTCAGAGAAGGTGGGGGAGCAGATCACAGGGGGACACTAGGCTGCCACATTAATACGTGTGGCATAGATCCAGAATCAATGACTGTGCTGTTGGCTCATCTGTACACCAGTTTGCATTTCAAACTGAGAAACAGTGATGTAAATGCACTTCCTAGTTTAACAAAAGTTTCTTCTTGCATCAAATTATGCAGAGGCTTGGGGCTTTGTTTTCTTTAATTCCAAGTCTGTGGCTTAGGGCTTTGTAACTAATTAACTGGACTGAAACAGATTCAGTAGTGAACTACTAAACCTCAAGAGAAATCAGAAGTTCAGTTTAGATAAACATCCATGGCTTTGGATGCCAACCTGTTGTTTTTTTTCATACTGGAACTCTCACAAGATCAAGTTTCATGAAGTTTTAACACAAACTGAATTTGGCTAAGTCTAAAATACCACAGTTTCTCACAGATCTTGCCAGAGAAGACAACTAAGAGAAAGCAGGAAAATTGAAATACAAACAAGAAAATAGGAAAAGTAAGACAAGACACCTTTTAGAAGTATGAGAAGGAGACTTAGAGCAGGTACATGGTTTTACAAAAGTGGCACACCTTTGCATATGCCAGTTAAGGGTGGGTATGGAGAAGCGCATAAAGTTGACTGCACTGGTGTATCACCAAGCATAAACTGCTGCAGCGATATATGTGACTATATACTTGACCCTACTGTGCCCAAAGTGTGGGCTAAATACACAGTGGCACGACCTGCTTTTATGGCAAAACATAGGAACCACCTTCACGGCAAATGACACTGCAATTAAGGCAGAGCGGTAACACGCACACAGTGAGTGGCAACTCAGCTACGCGCAACCATGAGCCCTCAGCCCAGCACTGACAAAATACAAGCTAATGCTCAAAAACGTAATGGATGTAGTGCTTGGGGACTAGAACTGTATATAGTTATACCACTGTCTCTTCATCAGAGACTGTCTCAGCAAGTGCTTGCGCCTTGATTCAAGTACTCAAGCACTGCTCTCGAGTGTCGTCACCATCAGGGATCAGTTCAGGAGCCCCAAGGCATTTATAAGACAGAAACTGACAACACTGGTATGACTAAGAAAGGTTTTTATGAGTAAACACTGTATGATAAGATACAAATGGCATCTATCTATCTATGCCAGATACAACCGGGACCGCTCAAACTTCTGCCTCCATATTGGCTACCTCTCCTTATAGCTCTTTACATTCTCCGCACCGGTTTTCACAACACTGGCTGTTATTTCATGCGCCACATCTCGCTTATCTCATGAGTTTTTGTTATTGCTTCTCAGGAATCAAAAAAAATCCCAAACCACATCAGACCTTCCATCAGCACAACCGTCTTTGTTCTTACTTTCTTGAAACACAGCAGTATTTGTCAGCTCTTTCACTGGAGCTAACTGAACACTCACTAGGAACAAGCAACTCACGAGCTCCCGTTTTCATCAAATCCCTTGCAACTACAGGGTGTCACATTCTAACATTATTAATACTTTCGGAGCACTAGTCATTCTCACTGGATTTATCTCATTTTCTTTGGGACACCACACCGCCATCACTGACCTGGCCCACATCATCTCCATTTTAAATTTGAGGCAGAAAATTTGGGACTTGCAGCACAAGAAGGCAACTGCAGAAAGGACATACAAAATTAGGCAACTGTTCCCCAGAAAGTTCAGTTGTGATTTTTCCAAGGTGCCAAGGGCAACAGCAGGAGGAGATGCCTATCTAGGAAAAGCTTCAGTCAAAACTTAAAAGCTGAAGCTGACTGCTCTCAGTACAAAGGCTAAGAGGTAAGCATCACAGGCATGGAGAACTCAGCAGAACGTCCCTCCCCAGCCCAGAGTTTTCTCTGTGCATTTCCCTTCATGAAATTCACATGACCAATTTTTATGGGGTAGCTAAAACCCCACAGATGCAGTTTAGCAGCATTAGTTCCGCTTCCCAGGAAGAAGTCCCAATGTCTAACGCATGGATGCAGTGACATATTGCCTCTTAGCTGGGAAGAGCAACAGGGCATCCCAAGAGAAATAAAAGTTGGAACAAGAAAACCAATTATAAGCTATGTGTCACACACCTAAATGTGTTGTCAGTTGCCCCAACATACAAAAGTCCCTTCTGGAAGGCAAGATTCATGACGTACTATGTAGTAACAAAGGTGAAATGGGGCCGAGATGCATCATTTTACATTTGGGTTTCCCACAGTAGTAACACAAAAACACTTAACTGAGAGACCTTATTTCAGGCTTTCACCTGGCTCCAGGCCCGTAACTCTTCAATTAAACCAGACTTTTCCTTTTTTTTAACTAGCAATTGCCAAAAATTTACAGGAATAGGATACGCCCTCTCTGGAATCACCTTACAACTGTACCAGAAGATGCTGAGAACCACAGGCCTTACTCACAAAGTTGAGCCAAAGCCATGGTAAGGTAGATCAAAGTTTTTAGCAGCAGAGGTTATAGTGACTAATGACTGCTGGTGCTGCCCTTATAAAGCTGATGCCCCTGCCTGCTTTGTTCAGTGCAAACACCTGCCCACAAGATCCAGAGAGTTCTCCTGCAGCTTGAGCAAAACAGGGAGGCAAAGGTTTCCTCCGGACACTGCGGGCCAGCAAAACCCAGGTGCTAAAGCAAAGCGACAGGCCGTGCATAAACAAAGCCACACCTGTTACAGCAATGCAGGCAGTGGAGGGGAAAAGGTAAGGGCGGTGAGGTTTAAAGAGCCAGGGGTAGTTTCACATGACCCTCCAGAATCTGTTTGTGTCCGTTGTGCACAGACAAACACCGGCACCTGGCCAGCTGCAGGGGAGATCACACACTGGAACAAGGGTAAAAGGAGAGGGGAGGGGGGCAGGAAATAAAGTTATATAATTGCTCCGTGCCAGCAGCCTTATTGTCGGGCCCCAGCTCGGGGCTGAGGCCATGGCCTTCAGCAAGGTGGGCACCTGCTTTGCTCCATCACCATCCCCCGTGCTGCAGCTGAAAGCGGCCTCCAAGTAAGTCATTTGTTTGCTTCATGGTTTAATCCCCAGCTCTCCCTCCTCTTCCAATAAATGCTCTCAATATGAAATTAAAGCATGTTACTTAACTTACTGTACCATCCAGCTATTGTAGTATTTTTAGAAGCTGGCTGAGCATTAGCCCTCGCTGACTTTTTGCATGTGCTGTTTTCTCTGTCAGTCAGCATCCACAACCAAGGATGATTTAATCGAGTGACTAGCAAGAGTGCTAGAAGGACCTGAAGCAGGGTCCTTTAAAGCATTAGCATTTCATGAAGCCAAACACACCATCATTACAGGTCAGATTACAGTGTCCTTTTGCAAATCTATGTTGCACGACACAAAATGCGATGTGCTTGCATCGCCTTAAGAGCCAAAGTCCACTCATAGACAGTGTTATCTCTACGTATCAGTAACCAGGACAATCTAGATTTATTTTTCAATCTATAACCAAGCCTTTCAAGTTGCACTCCTTCAACTATGACATACAATGTTTGGTGCTGTTTGTGCTAGCACGATAAGCATTTCGGTTATCTAAGAAAACATTAAATCTCATCTTTTAATCAGAGAATCAGCCAGACATATACTACAGCAGCTCTGCTGTCTGCACACGTGCTCTTTAATCACCTCTTTGGCTCCAAGTGCCACGGTTCCCACCTGCACTTTAGCTCAGGAGAGTATTTATCAGTATGAGACAGTATTATTAGACAGACCAGTGTGTTGCTACTACTCTACTGCTGCTTCTCTCATCCTAGTTTTTTCAGCAAAGGTTATCTAGTCAGTCATTCAGGGTGATCTCACAGGCAAATAGAGAAGGGAGGAGGCAGATTTGAAAGTACAAATAACGAAGTATCGTTTATACTTCCCTTCTCCTGCATTCTTTGCAAAGAAAGGCGTCTAGCATTAGCAGAGAGAGAGCAGCTTTCTGGAGAGGTCTGGAAATCCCCCGAAGGCTTCTGCTTCTTCTAATTTCAGTAGTCGCTGGAAGTTTACGAGATGAAGAAAGGCTACAAGTGGCAGCACAGCTTCTCGGAAGGACCTGGGAGCATGGCCAGACTGAGGATGTCCAGACCACCAAGACGACAGTCCCTGTTTTTGGATTTACTGTAGCTGTCTGCAAACCCACAGTGCCGTGCCCCTGAACAAAAGGTTCAATTGAGCAAGAGTCACGCGTACTCATGCCAGCAGTCCCACAGCAACAAATTAAGATCATGACATACTTCTGATGTTTGTACACCAGCCAGCACAACAGAAAGTAAAGTCAGACGTGCTGACGGGTCTCACCGCAATTTAGGAGACTATCAAGGCAGATATGCCTGTTTGCAGAGAGGGCACTCCTGCCAAACAGGAGCTCCCTGCCAACCTGGCGGTGCTCCTTCATCACATCAAGGTACAGGTCTTAAAACTAGCTGAGCGTAAAGAGAAAATTAGCGAGGTCATTATTTGAACCACCACAGCTTTACTCTGTTCCGGCAACTTGTGCACAGCAAAATGAAGTACCTTATGTTAGCACAGACCGAGGAAGCTATTGCAGAGTGCTCAAGTGTAAGTGGTTCCCAGAAAAAAGCAATTACACAAATTCACTGAGGAGGTGAACACCAAGGTCTGTGAAAAAGTGGATACAGCGCCAGGCTTCAGGAGCAGAAAGAGGATACTTTGAGAAATTACACTCTCTCTTTGTATCTGCAACTTGTTGCTCTTAGATGATGGACACAGACAAACATTTCTTTATCTGACCCAGTACTGTCATTCTTAATATGCCCCTGGAGTTTCCTTAGGCAATGAATGGGTCAGACATCATTTCTTCTGAGGATGCTTCATAAGATTCCTCACTTTCCAAACAAAAGACTGTTTGCATTTATGTAAAGTAGCTTCCTGCACTGCTTTTTAAGCTATGCTGATTCTTTATACCATGATTTTGCAGCTTTGGTTTACTTCAAGCATCAAATGTATAAGGAGGATAATAGACTCAATTATGCTAAGTGCCGAGTAGCCTGCTATTCATCTACGTAAACTTTCCTACAGCTTACTGGTATCTACAGCCATCCAGAGTTTCTGCTCACTCAATTTTACTCTTAGCCCTGTGAAGGCAAACACACAGGCTATTACAAGAATGAATCCGACTGGAAGGTCCAGACCAACGTTCAAGTTCTAATCCAAACTCCGCAGTCCAGATCAATTAGTAATTCATGTGACGCTCCTTTCTTAGAAATACAGCAGCACAGTCCCCTACCAGACAGCTGTTGAGTACAATGTATTTTCAGCAAGCTGGCACTCCAGAGTTTGAGGAAACTTGTCCCAGATAAGAGTCCTGAGGGAAGTGCAAGGCTCTTGGATTTGTCCAAAGTCATTGCTTTGCAAATGACTTCAAGTTTACTCAAACACAGTGTGTATGTTTTACTGTTTTCTGCCAGAGTGCTTAACGTGCCATACGAATAAAGAAAACACAGGCTTTGCACACTAGGCAAAAAACTTTAAAGCGCATTCTCAGACAACCCACATATTACATAATTAAAGACCTGTAACCTGGTTTCCTGCCTCTTAACTATAGTCATTTGACTAGGTAAGAGCCAAGTGAAAGGCTCAGTAAGTCAACAGAGTAACTGTGAACCTAGAATTTTAGCATTCCCATTGCTAAGAGAGCTTGTACAAACAAGGGCTTAAAATAAAGCCACTTAGCTTTGTCAAAAGTTGGGCTCTCTCTCCTGAAGTAGCAAAGCCACTAACTGCAGGAATCCTTCTGATTTTACAGTACTGGCTGTCAAGACAGGGAGCAATAACCCTAGAGACCAAGAACAAACAAGCCAGCTCAGGATTACAGGAGCAGCAAAGGCAGCAGCACATTCCTCCCGACACACCACAGCACCTCCGATCCTCACTGCCACAAATCACTGAAAACATGCAATAACCTGGCAGGGCACACAGACCTGTTGTGATCCACAACCCTCAGCAGACTTACCAGCCCACCACGCAACCCATATGATAGCTACAACAGACCAGGAATTAGCAAAGAGAGAAGGAAAATGCGGCTGACAGACAAGACAGCTCTGCGCCCGTGGTCCATGTCTCTGCAGTGGCAGAGAATTTGTTAAATGAATCACAGGAATTATATTACGTCCCATGATACAGGGGAAGGCAGAAAGGCTTGTCAGTCTGACCTTGGAGGAACTTCTCTCCCGACCCTCTCTGGGCTTCAGCAACCCACTGATCAGAAATCCTTGATGTCTGAAAAAAACTGGGGGTTTGGACCCTGTTGTCAACACTGAAACCCCATAGTGTGCATGCCCTGAGTGAAGTGTTTCTTCCTAAAAGCTATTGCCTGACACAGTTATAGAAGCCACTGCTATAGCTGAGCCAGAAAGTTATTTTTCTGAAGGTGCTTCAGATTTATTTTTAGGAGTCTAGTTATGTGACTTATCACTACCTGCATTGCAACTGCTATCAGGGCAAACCAAAAACCACTGTCATCTACCAGCCAGCTTCTTCCTGTAACCCCCGCCCTGACTCCCAGTGTCTCTTTGGCATCCAGGAAATTAATTATTTAATTAATGTAGTGTATCAAGAGCTGGACCACAACTAGCAACCTCCATCAGTATCTGGTAGCAGCAGTTTACTCCTAAAAGGCTTTTCTCCAGCAAGGCAGGAGTGAGCACACCATGTTAGCTGACAGCTGCAGCAATGCACTTTTACAGCATGCATACGGGCTAACATTACAGATTCAGCTTCTCTAGGCTGATCTTTGCAAAACTCCTGAACCCCAAATTTGGCAAGAACTCACTCACTAGATGCAGTCCTCTCTTAGTAGGAACCAACCGCTTCTGCAAGAACTGAGCTGCCTCCCCATACTCCGCACAGAGAAATTGGATAGTATATTCCACAGTGTGCACTTTTCAGACCAGGCTGCCATTTATTATGGTAGAAGAAAATTCAGTGCATCATGGTTGCTGTCTTTTAATCAGCTAGCAAGGAGGGAATCCAACCGACAGGCTTAGAAATGCTAACAGCTTTGTTCTATTTTTAATGAGACTAAAACCACTGTGGCTGTTAGAGACAGTTTACATCGTTTACAGCTAAAATAAAGTCTTGAAATACAGAAAAGAAACAATTGCACAGAGTTCTCAGTGAAAGCAATTACTCCTTAGAGGTGTGTTCACCTATAAAGTACTTAGAAAAATGAAGCATTTGCTTACTGATAAAGTATCCTTTTACTTCCTTTTTTTTAAAACAAACTATGTTTCTTTTCATTTCTAACAAAACATCACTGAATAAATGAAGTTCATATTAGGAAATTCTTCACAGTAGAAAAGTCGCATGCTTACATGGAAATTTTGTTTCTTCTGCTGGTGCCCACAGAACCTGATAATGTATCTTTAGCTTGTACTTAATTGTAAGTCAGCCTTACCTCCAGAGTAAGTCACTTTCACTGGCAAGGGACTGCCACTGACAAAGCTATATGTTCAAAGCCATATCCTTTGCTGCATGTTCTAAGCTCTTTGGTTTTGGTCAATACTGACTCAAGCATTAAAGTCCCTGAAAAATCTGTTTTTTGTGAGAGTGAACTGTAGTTATCAACAGGAATTTTAAAATTGAGTTTTGTTACCATGAGAAGGTATAACCTAAAGCAGTATGTCATATTCCTCTCCTTTTTAAATAGGATTTTCAGTGAGATCTTGTACCAAAGAACTGACACTTAACAGACTACACTACTTAAATTGAGCCAAAAGCACAAATTCATATGTTTTAACTACTATATTGGATGGTGCTCACGCAGTCTAAGGGAGTAATGCAACCCACAACAATGTGTTGTTACTCATAAAACCTTTAGCCTATTCAAGAATCCCTGCCAGGGTCACTTTTCATGCTTTGTCCAAGTTTCTGAAGTGCATGGTCATACTCCTTCTTCATCAGAAGGACAAAAAGAAACATAATGGGAATGATTATTTGTACCCTGGTGCAATGGAAAAATTCAGCATGTCACACACTTGCTAAGACACCTGCCCAATCTGAGAAGGCATCTTCAAAATTATTTCCTTTTAGCTTGTATTAAAAAAAAAAAAAAACCAAACAAAAAAAACCCCCTCCATATATTCTTTTGGGGGAAGCTGTAACACAGAAAGAAGGTACAGGATATTTAATCCTTTCCAACATACTGGCCTCCCCATGCTCAGACCTGTGAAATACAAGGTAGCTCGTCTGTTCCTGTTGGCATCAAATCTACTACAGCTTTGGTTATAGCAGCACTGCTGGCCAGCTGCTTCCAAGAACACTGGCTTTGGGAGTCAGGTTTTGACAACATCCTTCCACCACATGGACAGGAGACGTTCCCTCAAAATGTCTTGGACAGTCTGTCCCAGCACAGGCTAATGATGCCCTGAATTAACCTTGGAAGGCTCAGTGCCTGGAAGGATGAGCTGGTGGACTCTGGATCTGGCACTGCAGCAACACATTTGTGTGTCTCAGGCCAGAGGAGGGAGGAGAGAAGAGAAGACACCATCGGGTTGAAGGAACCACTATTTCCACACAAGTACATTCTCTTCAGGCATTTATATTCAAATCTCTATGCTCTGGGAAGTGGCACCCACAGCCAGATAACCTAAATTACATTTAAGTGTATGTAAGCTTATAGTGAGGAAGCCCTAGACATCAAGACAGATGAATCTTTCAACAAAGGAATGGAAGTAGCATGAAACACAAAGGGATTTATACCATGTGAATGTGGGTCTGCTCTCTTACAGGCAGTAGTGCTATCCTCCCTTTTGTCTTTGTGATGGTTCAGCTTCAAACTGAGAATCTGAACAGGCCAACAAGTGAAGATGGTTCTTCACATGCCTTGACAGAAGTTATAAAATGATAAACCTAATGTAGGGCAGGAGCCACTGTGCCCACACAGACCATTAAAATTTACTGGAAGTCAGCAAGGAAAGTAACTCTCACCTGCTAATGAAACTGCTCTTCAGGTCTTCAAACTGAAAATCTGCCCAATGCCAGGTGTCATGTTGAACAAATTCATACAAGACTACTTTACTATCCTTCCTTGTTTCCGCTATTAGCAACATGGACCTCACGACTCTACTTTCTAGCCAATTTGCTCAATTGCTGAAATTTAGGGTGTGCTTGGTACCCCTCCCCTCCTTCCCAACAGTGTTCCTTGGCACTAGATACAGAGTTAACTAGACCTAGAAGTGCCTGTCCCATCTGAGCACACCTACGATCCTAATTACCTGGACCACACACTTTCCTGCTCAGATAAAGATCCATTCTCCTGTTACGTGGTGCCATCTGCCCCAGAACTCACTGCTCACTTCAGACAAGGGGATTTGTAGTCCAGGTGACTTGTTCTCAATTAGATACAGAAATAACTCTTTACACATGTCCAAATCAGCAAGCCTTACCCAAAAAAAAAGACATTTCAGAATCTCAGACATGAGGTAAATGTTTATACATTTCAGTTGATCACTCTATACCCTACTTAAACCCCACAGAAATCACAGACACCTAAGGCATAATAATTATTCATGATTAATCACCCAGCATCAGATCTTGTATTGGAACAGACTGCTGTGCTCTCCCCTAATCAAATGTCGGGGTTACAGTCAGAGCAAATCAGTAATGTAATTTATGCAAAAAAAAAGTTGGAGTCTAAGAAAGAGTCTGCAATATACGGGTACTTAAAAATAAATAGCTCTTTTGTACTGCTTACACGGCAGTAACAGGTTACTTTGCAAGCCTTCAGAATAGAAAAAAAAAAAATAAACCAAACCCCACATCATTACCAACAGAACATGATGCCTGAATGTCTGCATTTCTTTCCTTAATCATGTATGAATCTCATTTACACTGTGCAGCTTTAAGGAAGTCACATACATAACTGTGCCTTTCACAGCGATGTTTTCCATTTTCCTTAAAAAAAGAAAACTCCTCACAGTGATGCTCTATCAGCCTTCATAAAGTTGCCACCCCCAAGTGTTAGCACACAATGGTTAGATAAAAATTCTAATACAAATGATGCTGCAGTCTGCATTACAGAAATACCTACATAGAAATTGTCAATTTGTAACAACAGGAAAGAAAACAAAAATTAAGGTAAGACTAACAACAGGAGCCATTCTGACTACTTCAGTGCATCACTGTCTTATTCCCATTTCTCAAAATGAAAGAAACTTGCAGGGCTCAATATTGGGCCCAGTCCTCTTCAGAATCTTTACTGATGATCTGGATGAGGGTATCAAGTGCACCCTCAGTGAGTTCATGGGCAACACTAAGTTGGGTGGGAATGCTGATCTGCTGGAAGGCAGGAAGGCTCTGCAGAGGGATCTGGATCGAAGGGACAATTACATGAGGTTCAACAAGTCCAAGTGTCAGCTCCTGTACTTGGGTCACAATAACCCCATACAACACTCCAGGCTGGGGAAGAGTGTCTGGAAAGTCTTCCAGCAAAAAAGAACCTGGGGGCACTGGTCAACAGCAGCTGAACATGAGCCAGCGCATGCCCAGGCGGCCAAGAAGGCCAAGGGCATCCTGGCTGTACCAAAACCAGTGCCAGGGCAGTGATTGCCACCCTGTACTCAGCCACTGGTGAAGCCACACTTTGAGTCTCTGTGTCCAGTTCCGGGCTCCTCACTACAAGAAAGACATTGAGGTGCTGGAGCGAGTCCAGAGAAGAGCAACAGAACTGGTGAAGGGTCTGGAGAATGAGTCCTATGATGAGTGGCTGAGGGAGCTGAGGTTGTTTAGCCTGGAGAAAAGGAGGCTCAAGGGGACCTTACCACTCTCTACAACTGCCTGAAAGGAGGGTGTAGCCAGGTGGGAGTCGGCCCTTTTTCCCAGGCAACCAGCAACAGGATGGGAGGACACAGCATCAAGCTGTACCAGAGGAGGTTCAGGTTGGACCTGAATTCAAGAATCTCAAGAATTTCTTCATGAAAAGGACTGTTAAACATTGGGACAAACTGCACAAGAAGGTGACGGAATCGCCATCCCTGGAGGTGTTCATGACTGGATATGGAGCTTAATGCCATAGTCTAGTTGACAGGGTGGTGATCTGTCAAAGGTTGGACTCAATGATCTTAGAGGTCTTTTCCAACCTAAATGATTCTGATTTTCTTGATCTTCACTGTCCTTAGAAAAAGAAGTAACTAGGTTTGACTGTACTAAAATCCAAGCACCTCAAAGGTACTTTTTAGCCTGAGAACTTCTCTCAGCGCTCTGCCTAGTTTACCTATCTCTGTCTAATTTTCAAAAATCTAGGTACCATATGAGATATGCTTCATTGTTACACTTGTTCCAGTATCAATAAAAATATATACTCGTATCTATCCATCTCAAGGTAGCTGCTGCCATGTTTTCCTTTCCTTGAGGAAAGGGAGTTAATTGCAAGTAGCTCTACCAGTTATCCTGCATTAAGATGACTTTATCAGAAAATCTTTATTGACTTAACATTCTCTGAAGGAAGAGAATTTACAAAAGATCATCAATTTGCATTTAAATAGTAACAAATTACATGTAAAATTGCATGCTGTCCCAGGAAAACACAATACAAAGTATAAATCTTCAGTTTTTGCAGAAGCTGGCACACTAAAAGCAAGCATGTCAATCACCTCTTCATGCTTGGAAGGTTTTCTTTTTGTTTTGTTCTGTTTTAAAGTTGTTCACAGTGTAAGTGTGTCAAGTGACCACTTATTTTCTACAGCTCCTCCCCACTTCTTTTAACACCTACTGGACACATCCAAGGAAGTTATCCACAGAGCATCAGAACACACACTGAGGCGCTCCTACATGGTTAGCAGCAGCTGCTTTAATTCCACACAAAGGTTCTGAGGCTACATTAAAGCCTCAACAGATCAAAAGGGTTTCATAACTACCAGTACGCTACTGGAGGAAGGTCTGGTGTGCCAAACACTGCCAAGGCAGCACATGAAACAAAACAAGCAAACCACCTCAAAACAAGACCTGCCCAGGCAAAGGGTCTCCAGCCAAGGAGAGATTTGAAGGGAGATTGCAAAGCTGGTCAGCCAGAAGAAAAGTTCAAGAAATCCCACAGCTGTAATAAATCCACGTGTGCAATGTTTGATCATGCAGGCTTTAGCAACACTGAATCACTATCAACCACGAGAACATCTCTGGATGATGGTACATCTTGGAGCAAACAGTAGAAATGGATTTCTACTGTTTGCTCCAAGAAAAGATGGGATGCAATCGGATGAGCTGCTGTTCAATCAGTATTGAAGTGGCTTTTCTTTCTCTTGTTTGAAACCACTGCTGAAGACTAGGCAGGGAAAGTAACTTGTTTACCTTGCAGTTCAAGGGGCTGGCAGCTTGCACACAAGCAGCTACCACACTTCAGCTGAACGGTGATTAATTCAGGCTGGTACCTTTTACAGCACAACCAGTATTTATTGTACTGCTTCCTCTAGTTTTGAGCTATTCTTTCTAAACCAAAAATGCAGGTCTATGAATAAAGGTAGTGGAAAAGATTCCTGCTGAGATTAAAGCCAAAAAAGAAAAAAAAAAGGAATCGTAGGATGAGGAGGAGAAGAGCAAAAACTTTGAACTAGGCTTCAGAATCAAGCTGTGGGTCAGAGGAATGGGCCACCTTCTGGATACAGATAAACAGAAGACTACTTATTTAGCTAAAACAAGAAAATGACCTGTGACAGATTACCAAGAAGCTCATTAGCACACCACAATACCGACAGCATGCGTGTAATCTTACATCATAATAATACATGTTGTTGTGTCAATATCCCCGTTTCAGAAGATGCTACTGGGACAGTATGGATGAGAAGTTTCTGTTCTTGTGGGTTTGGGTTTATTTTAATCTTCAGGGCAAGTCATACTCTAAAAGATACACTGTCAGATAACTATTTTTCCAACTTGCTCTCATCCAGCATAGCAGTTATGGTTTGTGACTTAACCATACAGGCAGTTCATGTTCAACAGCCAGCAGCTTGTCATAATTCTGAGGACATAAAGGACTCCAGGAAAAACAAGATTGCAAGAGATGCCTTGTTCAGAACATCTTTAGCACAATTCAGTTAGACCTTTTCCTCAGATCATGGCAAAAAAAAAAAAAAATGTATTTCATGCAGAAATTTCACCAGCAAACACATAGGAAGGAATTTTTTCCATCAAATTTGCAACGCACTGCCTTATACTTCTACATGGTCAGAAGTAGAGGAACAGGCCCTCTGAAGGCTTAATTCACATTCACCTGAGAAAATAGGCTCTACAAACGCTTCCAGCTACGAAACACTTGAGGTGACTACCTCAAATACTGGCATTTATATTTGGTTTGAAAAATTCCTTGAGTCTGTCCTGAATTTGAAAAGGAAAAAAAATCACCTAGCTTGAGAGGGCATGTGTGGGTGAGTAAACATGTTAAGTTGCTTTAATAAATGGATTATTTATGTATGTATGTATGTAACATGTGTTACATATGATCCTGGAGTTACCTTCTGCAGAAAACTTTCCAAGAGGTCATGACAACAGGTCACGGTGGTGTGGCCAAGAAGAAAGAGCTCTGGAAGAAGGAGGATATGCAGAGGGGGAACAGGGAAGGAGCACACAGAAGGACTGTGAAGAATAAAAGGGCTTCACTCAACCAGGTGGCAGGAAACCCAGAGCCTGTAGAGGGTGACTAGGAAAGAAAGCCCATGGAACTGGACTAGCCACAAATACTAGACACAGTTAACTGTCTCCTGACACCATCATTGCCAAGATGTCTTCCAGAAAGAGCCCATTATCTCCTTCCAGGAAGGCCAGAACATCTTCTCCCAAGCTCCTCCAGGCACTACTCTCCAACAGCCTGAACATAACCCACTCAGAGAAATCCTGGGAGGCCAAGTGTCTGCCAGAGAGATGGAAGAGGTAGAAAACCCACAGGCAGGAAAGGCAGATGCGAGCCTTGCCAGGCTAGGCAGGAACTCTTTACAACCACTGAAACAGTTCATGCATTTGAAGGCTTTTGTCAGCCCTCCCTCCCTGACCTGCACTGTCTCCTTGCTCTCCAGGCACGCGGATGGCATCTCTTCTACAATGGGCCCACAATGGAAAGGAAAGGGGAACATCTGGCCAGGACTCTCCTGCCGCCCCACCAAATGACTTGGAGTCAGGGGCAGTCATGACCAAAGGACAGCAGCATCATGAGGGTGGAAGCTCATAAGCCAACCAGCAAGGGGGAGCTTCCCTACATCGCCCCAAGGACGGTCCTGGGGAGATACGGCTGGCAGTAGGTCCTCAGGGAAGGCAGCATGGGAGACAGTCCACTTGGATGTAAGCCTTGTGCGAGAGAGTAAACATCAGGGAAGCCAGGAGAGTAACACGACAGGAGACTGAGAATCAAAAGCCTGGCCGGGAAGCCACAAAGGGCAGTGCTGGGACAGGAGACACCTGAACAATTGGCTAGCACCTCTAGGCTCTCCTTTGCTTTTGTCACGCTGCCAAGTCCCTCATTTTCCACCTCAATACTTCTTCCCAAAAGAGGCACCCACCATCTTTAAGAAGATTAATATTCAGAATACCTGTCTTGCTCAAACCAAACAAATCCATTTTTGCAGCCAGGTGCATGGGATGGGGAGAAACTGGACACAAATCAGCTAAGTCACATTCCTGACCCACTCACAAGCAAACAGTGCCATTCCAGCTGCAGCCAGCACTGGACACTACAGAGATTTCTGGAGTGGTTTGAAGATAACTTCACATCACATGTGATCAGTGAGCCAACTGGGGAAGCATTTTCCTGCTTGACCAACAAGCTGGCAAAGCCAACTGGTGGACAAAGAAGAGCCAGTTGGGGAGGAAAAGGTTGATGGCAGTGGAGATGATACAGAGATGACAGTAATGAGTAAGCAATGAGAGCAAGACTACCAGCAGAATTACAGTCCTGGACTGTGGGAAAGCAGATTTTTGGCCTGTTCAAGGATCTGCGTGCAAGGTTCCCATGGCAGACTTCTCTAAAGAATCAAGGTATCCAGGGCAACAATCTGATCTTCCAGGACAGCCTCCTCAAACCTCAAAAATGGTCCATTGTGGCATGCAGAAAGTCACAGGGGAATGGCAGAAAGCAAGCTGAATGGACAGACAACTCCTGCCTCAGCTCAAATGCTGAAAGACAAAGAAGGTTGAAGCAGGAGGAGGTTACACAGAAAGAATATGGAGATTGTGCACATGCAGAAGAGCTGGAGCAAGCAAAGGATGCCAAGAAAAACCAAGGAATTGTTATATAGGCAAGTAAGGACAAAAGGATGGCTAATATTAGTTTAGTCAGTCCTCAATTGTGCACAGGACCCAGCAGCTAAGGATGCAAAAGACCAATGGTTTTTTTGCCTCAGTTTTTCCTAGTTCCTCCTCATGTCTCCCAGTTTTTTGAGCACAGTGTCAGCATCTGGAGGATTGAACCATTACTCGCAGCAAATGAAAGTTATGGATCAGACAAGCTAACTAGGAGCAGATAGGATGCGTTAGGAGGTGCCACGGAAGCTAGCCAATATCACTGCAAGGCTACTCTTATCTTCAAAAGAGTAAGTCACTAATCAGAGAATGATTCTGGTGACTGCAGAGGCAGAAAACACATTCCTCTTCAAAACAGGTGAGGATGACAATATGAAGAACCAGAAGCCTGTCAGCCTTGACAAGCTGGCAAGAGCAAGGAGCAAGTCCTCCTGGAAGTCACTGCCAGGAACTCAAAGGACAAAAACAAGCAACTGGTAAATTTACACTGGCTTTTCCAAAGAACAAATCATACTTGTTTGCAATTTTATACCATGTGTACTAAGGGTCTTATCTCTCAAGAAACCAAAGCACTTACATAGATCATGGATCATTGTGCTGCCTTCTGACTTCATCTAGCTGCACATACTAGGTTTTTTCAAATATATAGTTGAAATTTTACAATGCTGGACAATCACATGGGATTTTTGGAACGTCTATTTTCATTAGAAGAGTAGGCACCTCATCTGTACTCCCCACAGCCCAAAGCAACCCGCCTCAATACAGCTGAAGGCTGTAGAAAAGTCAACTGAATACTTGAGAAGAACCTACTGCAACAGCATAATATTAATCAAAAATACCTCTTTGCCTCCACTGAAGTATCAATTCTACAAAACTCACGTGAGCTGAAATAACGGCCTGTCACTCTCCTACATTAATAGCTTCAAGAACGTCTTCAAGAAAGGTGCCAACACCACTTTGTCAGAAGCCCCCTTCTGAACTGTGCAGAAGTATTCACTATTCTGGGGAACTTGCCAGCATGACAGTATTTACTGTATGACTAATATGCATTAATGAAGCACAAATGGACAACTATTTACTTGTGCTAATAACTAAAGCACTTTATTAGAGCTAAGGCCTCCAGCATGAAGGACTGCCAGGTTCCCCCACTTGCCAAAATTATGTCAAAAAATGGAGCCAGTGTGTAAGACATCAAGAGCTACAGCCAGTGTGTAGTAGAGTCTTAAGTCATTGTTTAACATTCAGCTTGCAAAGGACCAGCATGCTCCAAAACCACTGGCTGTTTCCGAGGGCTTGTCTTTTCATTGTAGAGGCTAGAATTTCAAATATGCACACTGGTCGTACCAGTACGCAGGCGAAAGCTATCTTAAAATAGCAGTAAAGCCTGAGAGCCTTTCTGGGAGTTTGTGTTCCACCTTTGATTGCTCACTGTTCTTTCAAAACCAGAAATAAAAACACTGTATCTTAATGCCTCGGATTAAAATATCAATACTATCTAGCATAAAAGGCCATTAATACCAATAATCTGGCCCTTTATTCATGAAGGATTCCTGAAAGATGATCAATTTGGTAAAATTCCATCCTGAACAAGTGAAGTCAGCCACACAAGAACAAAGTCCTTGCTCCATCCCACCTCTCCATGAAGGGAACATACCTGCAACACTAGGAATGAAGGATACACCTCGAGAAGAGGTAGGGTTTTGTGGGAGCCTAGGAACAACTTTTTAGAAAGATCATGTCAGATTACATTGTATTCGGAACTGAAAGAAAAGTTCTTAGGGGATGGAAAAAGAGCAGGTAAAGACTGTTTTCAGTCATAGCTAGTGCTAGGTGGACCTGATATATTTATCCCTAGCTTTACCAAGTAAATGGCACCTTCACTACACTACACCAAGGCCACGGTGCGTTCGGGCTCTCCATTCTTCTTTGAATCAGCACCTTCAGTTTGGAGTAGAAAGTCTGCAAGTGTAGAAACAAGGAGATCTCTGCCATGAGGCATCACATAAAGTTTGGAAACTGTACCCTCGGTTTTCTTCTTAGAAACAGGAAAATTCACCTCTCAGATTTGATCACATGAACAGCTTGATGCAGAATCACAGGATTTGGGGTAGTAGGTTGGAAGAGTTTTTTCCTCCTCCCTTTTTAACTTAAAAAAAAAAATTAAGTAAGTGCTTATGAAATATTGTCCTTCCTTTGATCAAACACATTCTCTTTAGACTATGTAAGGCAAGAAAATGTACTGGGCATAACTTTACGCCAGGCCTGTATCTAGATACATTTCTTGGAAATACTTAAATATAAGGCAACATTATATCATTGGTCTTTTCCAAGGATAGAAAAGATCTCTCTGAGCCAACTGGCATGGACAACAACACTAAGAAATATCCGAGCCACAGTGCTTTCTTGAAAAGTGACAGCTCCAAATACACAGCAATATTATCTTCCTCCTAAAAAAACAAAATAATCTTCTCCACTGGTTACTGTTTACTCATATGTGGAGCACAGAACATCTGTAGGAGGAAGGTTCATTAAAAGCACACCCCTCCAAACTATCACTAACATAATTCCAGTTGGCTATAACAAATGCGATTTTAAAAACGATGCTTCCATTCCTTTGCATTTTAGGTTTCTAATCTCTTATATTTATGCAGGCGTCTGAAGTGTGAAGCTGTGTTAGGACTGGTACAGCAACTCTCTTCTGTTAAACTAGAGCTGTTACTAACATGAAAAAACTCATACTGGTAATTCTCCAAAATAACCAGTTGGTAAACAGCTTGCTAAATATTTACTCGTTTGGAAAAGATCCAACTCATGAAAAAATATACATGATTTTGTTTGGTGCTGTAGTCTGCTAAACTGATTGTTACCATTGCTTCAGAATGTTCTGATGAAGTTTTGTGAGAGAACAGAAAATAGTCTGCTCTTATCAACGCGGGTTTTTTTTCAGTCTGGAAGTATCATCTTAAAAGTTGCATGGAAGTCAGAACCTAAAGAGACCCACTGCTTTTGATTTTCACAGTATCACTGAACAATTGGTGTTGGAAGAGACCTCTGGATGGCACCTACTCCAATCCCCTGCTCAGGCAGGGCCACCTATAGCCAGTTGCCTGAGACTGTGTCCGGATGGCTTTGGACTATCTCCAAGGGTGGAGATTTCACCACCTCTCCTAGGCAACCTCTGCCAGTGCTCAGTCACCGTCACAGCGAAAGAGCGTTGCCCAATACTCAGAGGGAACCTCCTGTGTTTCAGATTGTGTCAGTTGGCTCTGGTCACCAGGGAAAAGAGCCTGGCTCCATTCTCATTACAATGTTTCAGTTATTTATATATATTCCTAACATCCCCCCTTAACTTTCTCTCAAGTAGAAAGGCAGCAAACTGTAGGCTCAAGCATGTATGAAAACCAGAGGTAAATCAAGAGACTCCTTGCATTTAACAACAGGTCCAGTCTAGTGTTTAAGCATGAAATCATTAACAGGAAGATGCAAAATTAAACTTATTTCTTCACTTGATTTCCAACATCTGTGTTGTTTCCTGACCAGTGTTAGTAGTAATGCAAGTAGCAAATGGTATGACTGACCACTAGAGTGCTTTGAGTCTTTTTTCTCAATGGATTTAAAAAGTTCATATAATTGAAAAATGTGGACTGAGACACTTGAAATTTCTTGCTCGCATTCACCTTCAAAAAGAGACTTTATGTTTTGCCAACCAACTTCTATAAATTAGAATACAAAAGCGGAAGTGAAAACAGTAAGGTACACACCTGCGATTGGAAACGTAGAAAGATAAACTGGTACAGCAAAAAACAACAAAAAAATTGATGAGCATTTCTTGTAAGAATGGAAACTGCAATCAATTGTATATAAGCTTAGTGTAAGATACTAATTTCTTTGATGTTATTTTGCTTAATTTAAGTATTCTGATGATACACCATAGTGGCGGTAAGTACACTTCCAGTGGCCTCTTCAGGAGGTAAGCACCACACTTTTATTTCAATGTTAGTGAAAACAACTGGTTTTGGGACAATTTTTTAAACAGATTCCTTTCCAAGAAAAATAGAGGCTAGAAATCTAGCTTCAGCTGGTCTTCAATGAAAACTAACAAGCAGCATCAACTCTACCAATGTAAAAAACATTTGCAGTCTGCACTCAGGGAGACAGATTTCATAACTTCATATTGGAGGCAACATGTCTTGTAAAAACATTCACTAATGTTCACGCTGCTTTGTGCTTTATGTCTGCTCCAGTCCGTCAACCCTCTACACCACATACATGTAAACTGTTAAAACAAGAGTATCGTCAATAAAAGATCTGTTGACTGACACCATATTTCACAAATCTGATGACTTTCTGCATTGGCAGTAGCAACATTTCAGCTTTTCTTTATGCAATATGTAGAAGAATGATGCAACATAATAATGCATCTGGTGTTTTTTCACTGAGCTATGCCCAAGGACTTTGAAAGCCTGCTTGTGCACTCTGGTCCTTCCATATTCTCCTCTTAGCATGAAAAACCCAAACTCTGGGACTAATTTTATGCAAGCAGAATCCTTGTACATTTAAGCCTTATAAGAGTAAATTAAGCCACTGTTTATTTTGAATCTTGAAAATCATGTATTGGGTTTGCCTGAGAAGGCTTTGGAAGTGGGAGGAGGGACAGGGGTGGCTTTGGTGAGGAAAAAAAAACACCTCTGTTCAATTGTGTCCTGGTTCTGACCAAGACAGGGTTGATTTTTGTAGTAGCTGGGAGGCAGCATGGCTAGGACACTGAGGTTATTCTATGCCACCTCACCTCATTGCCAGGGGTGGAAAAAAAGGGGAGTCTGAGGAGAAGGGGTTCCTTCCCGATGAGCAAGCCTGGTACTGGTCAGGTTCCCTGAGCATTTTGCATGTGAAATCACTCTCTAAGAAACACTTTTGTTGTCAATATTGTTGCTGTTAGTGTTTCTTTTCTTACCTTATGGCTGTTGCCAGTACATTGTTCTTATTTTAATCTGTTATCTTTGCCTTTTGTGCTTGCAATTCTCCTATCCGGTCACCCCCAGGGGTGGGGCTGGGGGAGCGAGCCAGGGACATTGGGGTTTGGAGAGTCTCAGCAGGAGAACTAAACCAGGGAGTACCATTCCTGAACCAGGACAAACAGTAGATGAAGAAGAGGAGTGGGAATATGTGAGAGAAACAGCTCTGCAGAAACCAGGGTCAGTGAAGAAGGAGAGGGAGGAGGTGCTCCAGGAGCTGGAGGTGAGGTTGCACTGCAGCCCATGGTGATGACCATGGTGAAGCAGCTGTGTCCCTGCAGGGACCATGGAGTCCCACAGGGGAGCCAGAGATCCACCTGCAGCCCATCCAGGGCCCTATGCCGGAGCACGTAGATACACAAATGAGGCTGTGACACTGTGGGAAGCCCACGCTGGAGCAGACTCCTGGCAGGACCTGTGCACCCATGGAGAGAAGAGCTTTCTGCCTTGTAACCCTCCCAAGTTATAGCAACCTGTTCCAGAAGGACTGCACCCCATGGGAGGGACTATGCTTATGTGGGAAGGACCCACACTGGAGAAGTTCACGGAGATCTGTCTCCCTGGGAAGGGCCCATGCTGGAGCAAAGGAAGAGTGTGAGGAGTCCTCCCCCTGAGGAGGAAGGATTGTCAGAGACAATGTGCAATGAACTGACTGCAATCTCCACTCTCCATTCCCCTGCATCAGTGGAGGGGAGGAGGGAGAGCAAATAGAGAGTGAAGTTGAACCTGGGAAGAAGGACAGAGTGGGGGGGAATGTGTTTTTAAGATTTAGCTTTATTTCTCATTGCCCTACTCTGATTTGATTTGTAATAAATTAAACTAATTTCCCCTAGTCGAGTCTGTTTTGCCTGTGATGGTACCCAGTGCGTGATTTCTCCCTGCCTTTATCTCATCCCATAAGCCTTTTATTATATTTTCTTCCCCTGCCCAGCCAAGGAGAGGAGTGACCAGCACCATTTTGGCCTGGCGTCTTTCTTACCACACATGGCAAGAAACATCTCCAAAGAATCGATAAACAATTGTCAACAGCCAAGGTAATGAAGATTTTCAAACAGCATCAGGCAGACGAGGGCCAAAACATAGGTTTCAACAGCCCCTTCCCAAGGTCACTTGGAGATAAGTTCTGCAATCAAATGTTTTTCATGCAGGTTTTTTTTACAATAAAAGACATTTTATGCACACAAACACGGACTGCAGCATGTACACCTATATTAACACTAAGTAACAGGCTGTTCAATTCCAAACTGGCAGAGATAAGCCTGTGTCATATAGAAGGCACTTGGATGTCACAAGGGTGAGGATTATTGCATCCTTCAAGGTAATTCTCTAAATAAATTAGAGATTTAATCAAATCAAAAGGGTTTTTTTCTCTCCTTTCACTAAAAGAGAAACCCTCTCTTCTCTAACTGCCCAATCTAAGCAAGTCACCCCTGAAAATAAGAATGCGAGTTTCCCGAAAACCACACTCACCAAGATGAAGCACTCTAGGAAAACAAGTATAACCTCAATATGCCATGGACTTGGATCAGACGACCTCCAAAGGTGTCTTCTAAGTTACTGCATCATTTTATTGAAAACAAGGATCAAAGCTGCCACACTAAAACCTGGAGAACCTCTGCCTAACTGTTGCTCCAGATGAAGGCAGAGGAATGTCACTGTTGTAGTTCTAGTATTGGCAGCAAATCACCTTCACATCCACAAATCTGACATCATTGAAAGAGGCTTTCATTACAGTAGCTAGCCTCTGATTAATTCTCTTAGGTATTTAATTCCTACTCTTGCAGTGCACAAAGCTTCTCAAGTATGATGTGCAATATTCTGCACTCTTATCTGATCAAGAGGATTATTAGCAATCCTGAAATCCACATAAGAGAAAGCAATTTCCATTTTCTCCCTACTTCGTGGCCAAGTGCTTGTAGTCCACTTCGTACCAAGTTACAAGCCCTTTCTCAAATAAGAATTCAGCTCACTAAAACCAAACTATATTAATTATTACTGAAGTCATACCTGCATCCTGGTCATGAGAAAACAAACAGAAGGCAGAAAGTGGAAGATGAACAGAACATTCCTGCATGCCCAAAATATTAACTTCATAAACTGAGAAAAACACCCTGTCTTTTTGTTATTTATGTCACTGAGACTTGTACAATTAATGCAAAGGGTTAAAGAACTAAATATTCCCCAAGAGTTCAAGTCACTGCACATAAATACTGTTGTGACTACAGATTGCAAAAGAACGGAAACACAGTAAATCATCCCATTTTTTCTGAGAAATTCTGGGACTATGTTCTGAATTTCCAGGAACAGAAGACAAACACTGCCAATTCTCACTGCCGGATTTTTATTGAAGAGTTCAAGAATTTGGAAACGACTCCTGAAAGCCACTGAAAGATAGTATTGATTTTTTTTCTTTTTTTAACAGAGATTGTTTCTAGGAGAATGCACTCAGTGTGACCACTTTATGTGCTAACTCCTGAGAAACTTAAAAGAAAAAGAAGAAAAAGACTCTTAAACAAGACCTGAAAGCTTCTGAAAGCAGCAAACCTAGCAAACAAAGAACTCAGTAAGAATGTCAGAGATCTATACCTTGCCCATCTCTCCAAAAACATTAAAAAAACTGAGAAAAGGTGGACTGGCAGCAAGACATCCTAAAGCATATTCCGTAGTGCATACTCAGTTATCCAGGTTCTCATTTTTCTTGCCTTGAATATAATCCCAACCTCCAATGTGTCAATTTATTCTAATACTGAATTTACAGTGTTAAGGTCCCAACCTTGGGATCTCTGGAGCAGTGGCCTTCATAGCCTTTCATTCATATTAAGTAAGAAAATGTGCTGAAAAAAGAGAATACTTCTTTACACTCTAATCTAGAGCAAATTTAGTTTAACCTTCTTTCAGCCCTTTACCAACAAAATGCTTTCACTGCAGCCAAATTTGAAAGACAAGTTGATGAAAGCTCCTAAGTCAGATTTAGTAGGGGTGGAAAAACAGATGTTCAGGGTTTTTTTAATGCAAACTTCAGTTCTGACAGAAGGCACAGTAGTTGTGAATGGGCTTCCACAGCTAGTCTTCAAACTGGTTATAAGCACTTAGGGTAGTTAATACACAGTAAGCTTTGACCAAAAATAACTGAGTCCCTTTTCTACCGTCTTAAGTCACCCCACGTTGCTCTGACACTTCCAGTCTGCTAACTGCCCCAGCCTAAAGCAGGTTATCTACTGGGTTTGTCAGAGCAAGGGAAGTACCAATGAAAATTCTCATTCTTACTTCCCATGAACCACTAAAGGCACTATTTTCACAGGAAAGATTGACACTCGGTTAAAGAACTCGCAGCTCAAAAATGACTGCCTAGAATGTCAAGTTTCTCTTACATAGCTCTCCTTTCCCTCAGCTTCGCATCATGAGTCAGATGATGCTCCAAATGAATTGGAAGCATAATTTCACAGTGCATCAAAATTATGAAGTCCAGGCACATCTATTCACATATTCTTTTAAAATCATAGATCCAAGTATAGTAACAGGTTTTCAGGACATCCAATTTCTCAAAATCCAGTCTATTTTTATAGCTGCAAGAGAAGCTATAAAAGAACTGTTATGTTTTTGCTGTTACCGGGAGAAGCATTCAGGTACATTCAGCTGACAACTCAGCATATACTAACATTAGACTTTTAACTAATTTGAAGTTTCCTGTTGGGGAAGAAAAAATTGTACGCTGACATATTACACAACATGCATCAATCCTAAAGAGATTTTTTGGAAATTTTGTTTTTGTTTTTGTCTGGTTTTTTGCTTTTCTTCCAAGTGAGTAGCATGACTATAGTAATCACTACTAGCAATGTTTCTCCTGGGACAAAGGGAAAAGGTTTTAATGTCACATGACACTGTTTAATTATTTGTGTATCTACAGGCTCCAAAATCATAACTGAATCCTCAGGGTGGTAATCATATTATGAAAACAGAAGATAAAAAGTGCAAAGAAAAGATCGTATCCAAACTAGCAATTTGCACTTTCATAAAAAATACAAAGCAAGCATTATGCCAACTAAAACTGCCCAGGGGAAAAAAGAGAACTTTCACATGCTTTTTTGTCAAGTATCTTTGAATTTAGCTGAGGGTTTTTTTAAATATACTCTTTGTAATATGCCATATTGGCTGCTTAGATACAGCACAATGACTCAAAAAGCATAGGATCTAACCAAGTGTAAAAATCTCTGCCTTTGTTCCTACAAATACAGCATTCAGCAAACTGATACATTTTGGTGCAAGGCATTTCACTGGTATTGTAGCTCGCCACCTTTTCTTTGGAAACAAGTGCCTTCTCCCAGATAGGAAATGGCTATTTTAAAGGCAAATTTCAAATCTTAATCCATATATATTAATGACCCAATTTTTTTCAGCAGCAGAACTTGAATGCAGGATGGTAACAGAGGCTCTGTTTCCAAATGTTAGCAAAACCCAGAGAATTGCCAGACAGCTATTAGCAGTTTGATGAAAAGTTTGAACGCACAATCAATCACCAGCACACAGCAATATGATGCTACAAGCTGACACGAACATGCAGTTTCACAACTTACTATCCGATAAGGAAGATGTAAAAAGGAGTCTGGGCAGCCAGCTAAAGCCATTTGTTCCTTCAAATTTTCTTCAAATTACATCTACTGCTTCCCAGGACCTGCAGAGTACAAACAGACTGTCAGAAACCATACTGAAGACATTTCATCAACTTATTATTGAAAACAGTTGGAGGAGGAAGACCAAGAAGATCACGATGAGGTGATGAGGATTTGCATCAACTTGAAGTAGAAAATGTGCACATTTGCTGCCTGTAGCCTAGCAAACATGTTCAATTTGGTATTTCATTTAAAAGCCAAACATAACTATTCTCAGGCCGTGTGGCTTCTACTTTATTCCCACTGTTCAGGCAAAAATGAAAGCCTCCCTTCACAGCAAAACCCTAGCCATTTGAAAACTGGCTCTCACCACCTGAGGCTATGTTTTCAATTGTGGGAAGAAAACACTGAAATCTGTGAGTTAATTAAGATGACAGTCACTTATCACAGAATCATTTAAGCTGGAAAAGACCCATAAGATCACCAAGATCATTATGCAGCATTAGCCTTCAATGCCTGGCTACACAACTTCTAACCTTTACCCTTTCCTGCCTGCCTTTTCTCTCATGGTTTTATTCTCACACAATACATCAGTGTCACATACAAATTCATTCAAGTCTTGCACTTACTCTTCTGAGTGATTATTAGCAGCAACTTTGCAAGGTGAGTTGTGTTTCTTTAAAGCATCACTTTGTGATCAGATAGAGCTTGAAAAGAAATCTGCAAACATTTAGAGGAACATACGGCTAAAGAACTAAAAATAAGAAGGCAAGACAATGTCAAGAAAGTTATTATAACTGCCTCATAACAAAGGAAACAAAAATAAACCGAAATAAATAAATAGAGCACTATTTGCGGCTCCAGCTTTTCTTCCAACCAGTGGCGAAGACATCCCTGCAGTGTAAGACAAGTGATGGCACCTCCAAGCAGATGAAAAAAGCGTGACTGGGGAAGAGAAAGCAGGCTGCAGAGCAGTCAGAACTTTTACTTCTACCACAAGCGAGCTCCTGTCTTGTTCACTATTAATTATCAATTATGTACTCAAAACAAAAGCCCGAGTTTTAAACAGGCTACCCACTGCTCTCTGGTAAGCACGAACTGTCACCAAACCAAAGCTGCCAGCAAAATTTATGGGACAGTTAAGTCAGGGACTAGGGTAAAAAAACATCTTGGACAAACTGTTCTCGGAGGACTTCCAGCCTATGGTCTACAAACCATGCGCTCAGCAAGGAAGCTTTATTTTACCTAGTTCCAGGACGAGTTTGGCTGAGGTACGGTAGCCTCCTCCTCTATCAGTAAGGCAGGCAAACTCCTGGGAACTTCTTTCCAAGAAGTAGTTACTGGGCTTCTGCTGTTTTCTGTGATCAAGTCATACAGCCAATTACCTCGGGAGGAAACTGGTTTTGGCAATAGCAAGTCTGAAAATCCATTTAACCAAATATGCATAAATCCAGTTGTTTATTCTAGGTAAGTAAATACTATGGAACAAAAATTAAACCCAAAATCTTACAGGATCCAAAGTGGGATAGGCAACACCAAACATCTAACTGTAGGCACATTAGTCAACTTGCACTATTGCCAGACTTTACACATATAAACAGTGGTCTACAGCCATCTAACTACTTCTCCACACAAAAGTTTGCAGTCAGTTTTAAAGATTGATCTGAAGATTTCACCTTAATCACCCAGTTTGTTCCGGGAGAATTAAGCACAGATTTAAGAAAAGCTCTTAAAAACCTTTTCACTTGGGGGAGTAGCATTTTCTTTTCTTTTTTGTAAGCATATCTACAGAGAAATTAAGCAAGCCACCGGAATAGCTGTTATGAAGTTGGTAAAATGCTTTAAGAATAAAGAGAACTGTATTATTAGCCTCTAAACCCACCAAGATCAAAGTTTACATAAAGGGAAAAGAATTGAGCTTTACACTGCAAGAGTTTTGTTTATTACCACTTCAGTATTTAGCCATCAGGAAAAGGCACAACTGCTGCAAATTTAATGGTAGGTTATTTAGGATTGAATATCAAAATACTGGTCTTTTGATGTTTCAGCAAAAGGCTCCAATTCACTTATAGCAAGATAGATTAAATATGTTCCTAAACAATACCAGACCAATTTGTCTACTCTAGGGCGTGCTGCAGTTTATGCCACAGTCCCATTACACCAATGGAAGATCATAAATTACCTCAAACAATAGTTGGAGTCAAGACTGCATAATTTATCAAGAACCATTTGCTTCACTGCTACATTCTTGAGTATTCATTTGTTAACACTGCAGAAACAGAGGAAAGCAATAATCTCTAGATGATATCATTCCTGGTCAGTCACACATTAACATTGATTTAAGATCTCATCTCTTTTGTCTGTCTAAAAACAGTTTATCAACCTAGTCCTACCCCAGGAATACAAAAAAAAGCCTTTGCTCACCTTTAAGACCTAAGGTCCTTTGTACCACATCAACAAGTAATAAATTTCTTAGGGACAGAACTCTACACCAATTCACATGTTCAGTAGATAAATATTAGGACTTATAAAGAAAAAATAGATCAATTTTTCCTGTGCTGTTGTCTTTAAACATGATTTTTAGCATGCCACTTCTCTTCAGAGACTGCAGCTGCATACAGACATACATGCTCTTTCCACACAATTTACACAGCACAAATCGCAAAGAAGCATTCAAGTGCCAAGTTACTGCCCTTCTCCTAAAATGCCTTAGATGGGGGAGGGAAATTCCAAAGGATTGTAAATAGAAAACAAGCTATGTAGTCGATCACTGTTACAAAACTCAGGACATTCAGTTGAGAGAACAACTGTCATGCAACATTGAGCGAGACAGCCTGTGCACATTCAGAACCAAGCGATTTCATGTGCTTTTATTGGCTTCAGAGCTCTGCCTTGGACAGAGGCCCTGAAAGGACAGTCATGATAAACCAAGTTTCAAAGGTCACGAGACTAATTTTTGGTATGACATTCTCTAGAATAAAGAATGGACTATTGTGAGGCACAGCTTTGATGCCTCAGTCTCTAAAAAGTGTTAAACGAACTCACACCACCTAAAAGAGTGATATTAATCCTGCATGGAAAACACTGCAGGTATGCACCCTGGAGATTGTCACTGCTCTGGATGGGTTGTTTAAGTCACAATCAAATTACTCAGCTAACCAGTAGATTAAGTTGTCTATTAACTGCAAATTCAGTCCATCGCCAGGTATGTTTTTCTGATTTATCACTTGCTTTCTGCACATTCCCAGCAGAGGAAACGGTATCTCGCCCAGCACTCTGGAAGCAGACACAGCCTACGCACCTACAGATACTGTGGTAGGAAAATGGCAGGGGTATGGTCACTCTGCCAATTCAGGAAGTTTTCCAGGTTCTACATGTGCCATCTGTCAAAGTCTTTAAATTCAAGAGAAAAATAATTTTTAAAACGCAATTGCTTGCAGATTAGTTAGGAACAGGAGGAGGAAAAAAAAAAAAAGTATTTTAACCTGGCAGAGTTGCAAGACAAGCTCCACAGCTTTTGAAAACTGGATTTATGCTCTTTTATGAAAGGTAACTTAACAAATTTGTTGAATGTCACACCCTCTTAAGTATTTCAACATTTTTCTTCATAATGTTCTGCTTTCTACAACTGAAGTATTGTGAAAGAGGTAAGGCGAGAAAGCTTCAGCATAACCTTAATTTTGACCTGAAAACCTTTATCTAAGATCTCAGGTTTTACATAGAAGTTAAAAATCTTTCCCTCTCTTTTATGTATACCTTTTATTCTCTCAGACACTAAGTATCACTATTCCGTTTCTCCCCACAATACAGAATGAGGTTCAGCAGACCAAACCTGGATTTTCCTAAGAAACTAGAACAAAGTCTTAAAACTGAATCAATCCAATATTCTCCCCTAAGTCACCTTCAGGACAGTCTGGGTTAAGTCTACTGGACTTAAAATTTAACATCTTGAAGACCCAGAGAGAAAAAGACCCTCTCTTCTTGGCCTACACAAGGAGCAATCTCCAAGACTTCAACTGGCTGTTCTCCTGGCTGTAGGCTCCCCACTACTTCATACCATCTAGGAAAGCGTTCTGCTTTTTCTGCAGACACATACACACACACACACATATATATATATATATGTATGTATCTGTACCACTGAAACAGGGTTACAAGATGAGGCAGTTCTATGGATACACGGAGAAACCCTCCGCAACACAGGCATGAGTACCCATACTCTGACACTTTCTTACCAGTCAACTCCTATTGCCATAGTTACAATGGAAATAAAGTTGGATACAAGCAGCATGAGGCATGCCAGTGAATTTTCTGTAGCTGAAAGACCTGACAGCTAGCAATGTCCCCAGCTGCACTGAAACTGCAGGACCCAGATGTGCTTTTGCATGCAAGATCCACGCAGCTTCTGACAAAAATGAAGCCAGAATGACTATGTGGGCTGAAAAGAAAGTGCCATCAGATTCCTTAGCTGGCTGGACCAAAGAGACTAAAACATCCCCGGCAGCTCACAAGTTCACCATCAGGTTTCATCATAGCTTCAGCAATCAGTACATGTAAGGATTTCTACAGCATCTTGCCCTCTTTTAGAGATAGCTTCAGGTGGAGACTGTGTCAATTTACAACACTAAGAACGCCCTTCTCCCTCCCCAAGGGAACACTTCGTAAGTAGGTCTGGATTCATCACCCCAAACATTTTACTGTCCACGTTCTCCGCTTACTCAGTTCAAACACACATTTGCTTCTCTCCCCAGCTCTGAATGTCCCTCCTCACACCCAAAGTCTCCAGTCTGCCCATGCTGAAAAATAATACTTGGCCAGTTTCCCTTCAAACAAGATTTTTTTTTCCTCCGAAACATCTCCCCAAACACTCTAGAATGGAATCACTCTGCAACCACAAAAGACTTAATGACGTGATCGTCAACACCCTGATGGCCTACTGAGATTAGCAGCAGGCAATATTTAAGAATATCTGCAGTTTTCCCAATTTCTCCCCATTTCCCTTGCACGAGTTGGTATCTTCACACGCATTTTGTTACACGTAGGTACCCAAAAGGCATTTGCAAATCTATGATACGGAGCAAATGCCTAACTAGAGCAATACTTTGAACACCTTTGAAAACAAAGCATTGTTCTAGCTAAAATTTCAAGCGAGTGTTGCGCACTAAAATGAAAAGCACTGTTCAAAATATAAATCATCAATCAAAAGCACTTCAGTTACGTCCAAACACTCCCACGAAACCCTACTAAAAAATCTGGTCTTATAAAAAAAGGGAATATAATTCTCTTTTGCCATTCTTAATTGCAAAGCTGTTAGTCTAAATATTACACCTTGTAAAGGAAGCCATTTGCCATTGTACTTTTGCCAGAAAGTGAAGAATCTTGGCAACGGCAATTCAGGCTTTTGAAAGCCAAAACAGATACATACTTCAGAAGAAGCACAGAAGAGCTGATGCCATCCCACTTTGAGCCTTGCCAAACAAAATTAAATAAAATACACGCAGTTCAGCATGTTTTGGTTTCCTGAATCGGCCTAAAATTTTGAAAGGGCTCAAGACTCATAGCCTGCGAATTCGTGTTCACCTCCTGACAGAACAGTTTCACTGACAGCAAAGATAAAGTCCTGGGAAAAACATCAGTATTTAGCCCAACAACACTGGATACCACCAACAAAAAAAACAACCAACAAAAAAACACCAAAAAAACCAAAAAACAACCAAAACCAACCAAAAAAAACACCAAACAAAATCAAAAAACCAAACAACAAATGCCAAACCCATAACAAACTTTGGAAATATTTACAAAACTCTGCAGTTTACTGTCTTCCTTTATCACTGAAAATCCTCTTCTGTCTCCTAATAGCTTCAAATCCATAGCTTTGAAGCAAGAACTTTGGCAAACAGACTTTTACCCAAGTCTGAGTGAAATGTTAATTAGACAGAAACTGAAATAAAAAAACTACATCATATACAGCAGACAACCCCATCAGCAAGCCATATGCAGAGGTAGGGCAGGTACAAGGATGCATGACTGGGACATGAGATGCACAGGGAGGCAGCCCAAGGTTAACTTCATCTGACAATGCCATGACTAATGGTCTCTAATTTTGCATATACAGTTCCTCACTACATCCACTGCCTCCTGAGAACTGAAAAAACACTGTCTCTATTCACTGTGTTGTCACTGTCTTGCCTCTCCTCCCCACTCCAATCTAGTCACATTTCTCATAAAACAGAATCCAAAATTTTATAATTTTGGGAAGCAGTCTAAATAATTATTTCCTTATGTTATTTTAAGCTTTCATTATCCAACCTGAAGACTTAGAGTGAAGTTATACAACAGTCAAGATGATTTAATAGCTTGTTACTGCCAAGAACAGGACAGACATCCCACTCTCTCCATCAGCCCTTGCTCTGCTTTCTTCCTCCACTTCCTCCCAGCAGCT
This sequence comes from Struthidea cinerea, assembly GCA_013397865.1. Taxonomy (NCBI): domain Eukaryota; kingdom Metazoa; phylum Chordata; class Aves; order Passeriformes; family Corcoracidae; genus Struthidea; species Struthidea cinerea. The sequence goes on from VZTI01000331.1 coordinate 502,842, forward strand.
TCATGGCACTCCCTCCTTCTCCCCCTTTTGTGCCATGTATGGTCCTTAATGAGTTCAGCTTGTGTTAATTAACGCATTTGTTTTGCTGGGTTACCGTTCTGCTAAGGAAGCAAATGCAACAAACTTAGATCTGACAGGCAGTTCAGCTGGCACAATGTGAACGGCAGGAGACCCTGAGCAAGAAGGGAAGGGAACAGGATCACCCCTCTCCGGTGGCAGCAAACTATTACATTGGCCAAGGCAACCTGTGAACTTCCATTTTCCTTGTTTACTGCCATTAGGAGCTGGCAAACCTTTCCTACTGCACATCCGTGAGAATTACTGCATTCCAGGCATCTCACAGAAGTTAAACATTCAGATAGATCTCTAAATAAAATATTAAGTTTTTCTCAAAGGCACTTACTTTCACCTTGTGGCCCCAACTCGGCTGAAGTCGCTTTTGTTGCCTACTTACCCAATGCTTTTTGCATTCAACACTCTAATGAGCCTTTATGCTTCCAACTTGCAACTGGTGTGAATGGTCCTGCCCCCTACTCTGCGGTAGGATTTGAAAGCCAAGGGCTCTAGACCCCCCAGCCCAGAGACTAAACTACACACAAGACATTTTTCTAAACAATTTGAGTGAGTTCATCAGCCTCGCACAGTGCTTTTTTATTTTTTTTTTAAGAAAGTCAGATCATTACAGATTCCGTTTGAAACCACAGTTTAATCTACATGCCTATCCATAAACAACCATTGGAAAGATCTACCAGACTCAACTCGCCTTTACTAAGGTGATAAGATGGTATCATGCACTCCTCAGCTGTTACTTTTACAGCCTCCTGACAAAAGTTAGGCGAGATAATAGTTGAAATAAATATGCGAAGGTTTGATAGAGAGACTTTTAAATTCGTAGAGTAGCAATCTGCAGCAAGGATGCCCTATTCCCAGGTTCTGTTCCCTTATTTCTCTACAACACTCCTTCATTTTGGAGGAGAATATTCCAAAGCAGGCAGAAACCTTTTTTCCTCTCCTTGCTGACGCAAAAGACAAAGATATTAAAAAATAAAAAGAGAAACAAAGAACAAAAGGCAATCTCCTATCACATGAGCTACTGATCAGTTTTTCAAGCATTTTAAGCCTGTTTCATCCAAATGATGCATTCATCAATCATTACAGTTATTCACAGCCTTGGATCTTTATGCAGGGGACTCCGTAGCTTCTCAAAGAACTTGCTAGTTTTTGTTGCACCATACTGGCTACAGAGGGCTGACCATAAGGCTGACTTCAAAACCAACACTCACATTTGTGCACAGAAAGCTACAAGCATATATTTATCAGTACCATTCACATCCCTCCTTAGGGTCTCTCCTGCTCTCCAGGGTTTTCAGGTGGGTTAAAATACTTTTCCTGGATTTAAAACTTCATTATTGTAGACCAATGACATCAGACATTAGGGTTTTTACTTTGACAATTTACAGCGTTTAATACTGATAGTTAACACAGTAATTGTACATGTATCACTTGCTGTTCTCTTGGTACAAGATTTTTTTGGAAGCGTTATTAACTAGGATTATCAGAAGCTTTTATTTAGACATCAAGGTTCATGTTTTTGAAGAAAATCAATTGACAGAGGCTTCTACAGTTATCTGTGATTTATGTTCATGAATAAGCACTGGTTTATTTACATAGTGTCATCCCATATAAATGGTTGAAGCTAGAAGGCAAGTTTAGACATTTCAATTCAAACTGCAAGCTACTCACTAAGATGGTATCTTTCTGAGATACCATAAGAGGTACACTAAATTCAGCAGGTTATTCTCAGTATACCTCATTTGTATGATTAGAACACTCAAAAGAAAGACTTTCTGCTTAGCCTCTGGAAAAAAAAAAAAAAAAAATCACACTCTGTGAGCAGAAATGCATTCCCCAGCATCAACAGCACATTAAGTCAACCTCCAAATAATTTTTGTGGTAACTATTCCCAGACTTGATTTATTCTAAAGAATTCAACTGTTGAAACAATTCTGACAAAGACACCATAGCATGTAACAGTAGCAAGTAGCAAAAATAAACAAGCAAACCCCTTTTACCTCTCAAGCACAGCAGGGTAAGTTAAGGGTTAACACAGAATGACTTGTAAGTGATAGCTCAACAGAGCCAGGAGAGCCCTGGACCACATCAACCCCAAGCAAGCAGGCAATGACCAACTCTGCTTCTAGTTGCAAAGAGAGCAAGGAGGTAACTCCAACAAATACTGTGCTGGCTCTTGAGATGAACTGAAAACCCCGTCTCTTCAAGAGGGCTATAATAAAGAAATGCAAGCAGTGCAAGGGATAACACAAAAATTAAAGCAACACATACACCCTTGATTGACTGGAACATAAAAAAAGCTGTACCCAGTTTGGAGACTGCACTCATTCACTCCCATGCAATGAAGCACCAGCAGTGCCAGAGCTCGCTCAGCTGCAAAAAAACTGCTTTTTAAGATACCGGGGTTTTAAGATACTGATGTCACAGATACCCCATGTGTACTTTAACGCTGCCTCACTAACAAATCACAGCAATCTCTTCTTAGAGCAAAGAGACCATTTTGTAATCTCAAATGCATTTGCTGGCATTATGCAACACACAAGCTTCAAATCCACGGGTGGCTTATGGTTAGCAGCAGGCAATCAGTGCCGACTTTCAGAACACAACTAAAATGTTTACTGGTGCTATATTCTTGAATGCAGGCTAAGAATTTCTATAAATAAATAAATAAATAAAGGATATTGGCAATGCAAAAGTCTTTCTTACCCTCTTATGTTTTTTAGCCCTTGAAAAACAGTTTCAAGCTGACATCTCAAAAGCGAGTATGCTGACCTACTTGCAAATATAATACCACCCTGGGACAAACAGGGCATAGCTTTTTCAAATAAATGTAAACAAAACAGAAAATAAACCTACATAACAGGTTAATATTTTGTAGAAGGGCTAATGTTCAACAAAGCTGAAATCTGGCCAACTGATCACATGTTTCATGTGCATTAGTGAACACTTATCTATTGCTATTAACTTGTACCTGCAGAGAGGAAGAAAGAGAAAACTCTTCCTTTGATTCTGAAGGTCACAAGGTGACCAAAATCCCAGCTTAATGAAGACTACGGTGAGGTTGCAAGTGTCACAGCTTCCACCAAGCCTTTCAAAATGCAGTGTTAGAAAGCACAGGGAAGAAAACTGAAGTAATACCACCCAGGCTTCATAGACTATGTCAACTTAATTAGAATGGTATTTTGGCAGTACCAAAAGATTACATATCGAAGGCTGGGTAGCAGGCCAAATAACTTGACTAGAATATTTTGCCAAGCCACCTACATTAGGAGCTACTTCCCTGTACTTGCAGGGTGCCATGAAGGAAATCTGTTGTTTCAGGCCTTATGAGGCTGTTTAACAGAGGTATTAAATGTTGAATATCCCCAGCACTGAAGGTTAACCAGATATGAGTTAAACAAGGAACATCCCTAGTTAACCTTCAGACTCTCGAGCTACCAAAGGGGAACGTCTGTTCTCCAAGGGTGCAGGCTCCAGATGTAGTGCCTTCCCTGTGTACTGATGTGCTTTAACCCACAAAACACCCGTACTCCAAGCCTGGAACCCACACACAGGTCCCATCTGCATTCTCCCACCTCCAAGGTTGTCCAACTGGTACTGGCAGCAGTGGAAAGCAGGGAGAGGACAGAGTGTAAGTGTCCCCACACACAACATCGTTTTACAGGCCTGGAGTACATTGCCCACAGAAGCAAATCAACATCCAGGCTGCACACGGAGCTGACCACAACTATTACAGGATATGAAGGCAGTCACATACGCCAGGTGGTGGTGGTGGTGGTATGTGTACAGGAGAACTGTACACGTCCGCACTGCCGCATCAGTCCTGGAGGAGAAACAGGCTCTCCTTATGGGCAGTCCATCTCATTCCACAGCAGCTATCTGGATGTCAGAGAAAGCTGGGGCTTGCCTGAGATGAGCTCAAGAAGACACTCACAACCTATACAATTCAATGAAGCACACTACTGGAGCACCTGGTTCTTTCCATTGACTACAACAGGAATTTAGAAAACTGGTTCAGATGTAGCCATCCATGATCGGGAGACACAAAACCAGCCAGAGGAATCCCTCCCCAGTGTACAGCACCTAAACTTCAAACTCTCAGCACCTCTGGACAAGACTGCCAATTACGCCACACCAGTCATGCACTATCCCCAGACTTTTGGTCTCTGTACTGCAGAAGCCAATCCTGACAAAGCTTCAGTTTCTCTCAGCAACTTTTAGGGTTTAATTTCACTCAGTGTGTATGTGTGAATAATACATCTATTATACACACATATTACACACATGCACTTACATGTGCGTATGAACTCTATAAACGGATGAAGAGATTCTTTAGCAGCAACATAGCTTGCAAGATGACACGGCAGAACTCACTCAACCTCATGAAAAATGAAAAATAAAAAAATCTCAGTTCTCTTCCCTGAATTTCTTTTGCTGTTTGAGGCAGAAATTTTGTTCACACTTTGCTCTTCCAAAAAGTTCTCCCCTTCCCAAAATACACTGCAGTGTAATAAAACAAAACATTTATCAAAGGAGAAGATGAGCTCTCTTGCAAAAGCCTCTGTGAATATCAAAAATTTGAATTTCTAATTGCTGCTGTTAATTGATGAAATAACAATTCAAAAATGTTTTTTTGCTACTTTGTATTTTGATCTGTAAAAGCATTTGCTCATCATTAATACAATCAATTTGACAGATGCATCAGAAAAGTCTCGATTTTCATTTCAGCCTCGCTAATTAGCGGTTCTATTTTATTAAAAACCAGCTCTGCATGAAGAGATGGCTTCACACAACTGCCTGTTTTACACAAATACCTCCCACAGGCTTTCATGCTACTTTCTGTCACTGGAAGAAGGAGAAAATTCCCTTCACCTAATGCTCTGATGCTTATATATCTCAGCAATCACTAGCTTGTAATATCCCCCATCTCCTTCAAATGGACAGCAGTACAACAGAATTTGCCACCAATGCCCGATATTGTCTCCTCTTTATGGCATTATTGGTCTTAGATAAATTACACTATGGCTTGGAAACCACCACATTTGTTTCCTGCAACATCTTTGCCTACGCATCTTTTCCAGTCCAATAACTCGTATAAGTCAATAGCCTAAAATGAGCAGCACAGTTTTCATGAGGACTCTCCCATTTAACTAAATGACAACCACCTCATTATACAAAACCAAAAAGCTTCTCTCCAAAACACAAGACAGAACCAGAAGTTCATTGAAGCCAGATGCCTCCCAAGAGTCAGGTTTGAGAAGGCTGCTCCACACAGAAGTGCTCTTCTCTCTGTGGCAGGTGATGGGAGCCACTGTTCCCAGCTGCAGAACTTCCTAGCATTGTCTCTTAAGCTACAGGCATACCCTCATACTCTGCCCCTGCAGAAATGCAACAGCACATCGCCTAAGGCAGCACCCCAGTCAGTGTCAGTGGGACAAGCAAGCAGCAGCAATGACACCGATATAATTCTTCCCATGACAGCAAGTAGCAGCACTTGGTCAGAAAAGATCTTGCAGCTCAAGTAAAGAAATGCAGGATTATAGAAAACCACTACCAATGCATTGGGAGGGAGAAATATTGAGCACACCAGGAAACAAGCACCTGAATTGCTCCCATGATCTAAGGGACAGGAAGACATTGCTGGTTTTCTACCAGACTTTGATGATAGATCCCTAAGTCATGGTACAGATCTCCCTGTCTTAGGCAGGTTAAACCTTTGAAGACTTAAATGTCTAATGAGATCCACTTTTAAACACACCAAAAAAGACAACTGGAAAGCACAGAATCACTCTGCTTTTGCGCCAAGTCGGAACACAAACAGTTCCTTCTGTAGAGGCCACATGTGCCAAGAAGGACTAGGCTCCAGCTCCTGGCACTGGAGCAGCACTGAAGTTTTCATTCTCTGGATGGAAAGTACAACACTGCTGATCATTTGCTCTGCAGACAATTTAAGAAATCACCCCGTACAGTCAGACAAAATTAAGTAAAGTATCATTTGTTACCAGAAAGCTCCACCCTGATATCCAGTGACAGGATGTGTGGGACTGGTTCACAGCTGAGTCGGGGGAGGTTCAGATTAGATACACAGAAACACTTCCTTTAACAAGAGGGTAGGCAAACACTGGAAGAGGCTTCCTAGAGAGGTGGCCAATGTCCCAAGACTGTCAGTATTTAAGAGGCCCTTGGACAATGCCCTTAACAACATGCTTTGACCTTTGGTCAGCCCTGAAATGGTCAGACAGTTGGACTGAATGATCACTATAGGTACCTTCCAATTGGAATGTTCTACTCCACTTATCAGACATTCAATCTTCCATTCAAGGAACATTCTTTTATACCAAAATGGCCTTACCTGAGTGAATGGTCTTAACTGAAGTTCAGAACATTCTCTTTCTTTAATCTGTAATTTTTTTTTTTTTTTTTCTGATACAAGTCAGGCATTGAGGTAGCACTGGAAATAAACACTTCTAGAAATGTCCTTCTCAGAACACTCAGGTGCTCTCTCGCCATCACACTTGAGCTTATGGAAAAAACAACAGTCAGCTGAGAACATTCCCCTCAACAACCCTGTTCTGTCTCAAAGTAAGAGTAAAACCAGTCAGAATCAAGAGCAGTTTAGGAAAAACAGTTTTATTTGACATTGAAATGGACTGGGAAGTTCAGGAGATCAACTGCTATGTCCAAAGTAAGGGGCTGACAACATCCCACAGGTGTCTCAGGAATCACCTGACCCCCACTGCCACAGTGCCCCGCACTTTACACACAAGTCCCACTTCTCATCCTGCACCCTCACTTTCAGCATGTGGCTAAAGTGGGCCAGTTTGCACTGACTGCTGACCAGTGATGCTGGCCAGAGAGGGACCAGTTAACAACATGAATTTCACAAGCCCACAATTACAAAACAGATATGAGCAAGTACTCTGTTGGCAATTAGAGCTCCAGCTTTATTTTATTTATTCTAGTATAAGAACAGATGTTGCAGTTATTCAAAGGTTTTCACAACCTCAATTGCTGACCTTAATTGTTGTTAATCTTTCCCATGAAGTGGAGACAGACAGACGCCACCCGTATTTTTTGAAGAAGATAGTGAGCTGCAGGGTATGAATAATAAAAGACAGTATTGTCTGCTTCTCCCTCCTGTGTGAAATACAAGGGTATTGGGATTGGCCGGCAGCATGGAAGAAAAAGAATGAACGAATGACTCAGCTGTTTTATTTATTTTTTTGAAGGATGCATCTGCTACAGGATTGAGCCTTGACACTGACATTTCTTCCCTCTCGCCGGGAACGGGTGAAGCTTCCAAGTGCCAGCTAAGGAAGTGCTGTATTTAGCCTTCACGACGCCTGAAACAGCTGATACACAAAGCACCCTGTCCACCTCATTGAGCATCACTAAAGCTGTAGTATTAAGAAGCAGAGTGTTGAGTTTCATAGGGCAATATTAGGTTTCATAAACAAGTTCTCAGACTGGACAAAAAAGCAGCATTTAGTTATGTGCTAGAAACATTGCAAAAGATACATGAGAGCTTCCCAAGTCTTTTCCTTTGCTAGTGGGAAGCCTGCCTGACTTCTTACTCAGGTGTGGAAATTTTATATCCATCTTTTTGCTGCGGAACTTGGAGACTTAAGTTTTCTAACCAAGAAGTACATTCCTCTGACTTTGTTCTGCCAAGTGTACTCAAAGATGTTAACTTGGTGTCCCAGTAATTTGAGACCAGGCAACGCAGAGGAGGGACACAAGTTCAGAAATGAAACACAGGACGTACTGATGCTGTAACAAGCATGCCCTATAACCTAAGGCAGGAGCCCCAGAAGTCAGCAGAGTGATCAATTTCATGTTTACAGTTGCCCTCAAGCAAATGCCTGGAGTGAACTTGGTGCACAAGACTTAACCCAAAACCAGACCAGAATGGCATCAGCTACCAGCTCTGCTGCAACATACAGGAAAACAAGTCTTTCCCCCACCTCTCATGTCAAAACTCACCTTAACTGCAAGCATCTCAAGGATTCTTGACAGAAAGAAAAGGACTGTTTTGGTTTTAGTTCCTTAAGAGATACTACATTTGTTCATCAAAAAAAGTCAAAATAAATAAGCCAGCCATGCACCATGTATACGAAATAACCGCTCACAGATTACATTTTAAGAGCAGCATTAAAACGTTGTTATAAATTGCACAATGGAAAGAATTCAGTCAAGATTTCTAAAGGAAAACATCAAACTGCCAAGCTGTTAACTGCTGTACATACCCTGTCATACCTAAAGGGACTTGGACATAGCATGAAAGATGCTAAGTTATATCAGTTTTTAGAAATGAGTTCAAGGTAAACCCAGGAAACTTAAACATCAGGAAAAAACTTTTTTTCTCAAAGAACTAGGTAAAACTAGGTAACACAGACATGAATAATCAGTAACATGGCATGAGCAAGAGTCAGTACAACTTCTGCAGAAGTTATTGCTCAAATCTACCCGAGGTTTATGACACTGTATAAATGAGACACGTCAACATTAACCCTAGAGACTCTTAGAAGGACCTGAGCTTCTGCACCTCGCAGGAGTGGTTTCCCCCTTAACATCGAGCCAAAGGATTACAGTTAAAGGTAGGAAAACATGGAGCTTTTTTCCATACAAGGACTCTTCAGAATTCCCATAGTGGCCATCCTTTTCAACATATCCTTAAGCTCTCTGAAATGTGACAACCAGGGAGGTGACATGAAGTTTGCCAGCAGTATGTTTGTTTGTTCAGCAGAGCTGGAGCTTCATGCAAAGCACAGCAGAATGATCTCATGATCACAGGCAAAAGGGTAGCCAGAAAGGCAACTCTGATTTAATTTCCACAAACTCAAGCCAATGTGCTAGAAGAATAACCCTGCCTGTGTGTACCATTGAAGTAAGTGTCAGGAGTCTGAAGTCTTGTTTGAAGTATCATCTTAGAGGAAAGAGGGAGGGGAGGAAAAGAAAACAGACAAAACCTCACAAGGAAATACAGTATTAAGAATCAAGGAACTGCCACAAGCGAAGCAGAATCATGACAAGTCATTAAACCCAGGGCACACCCACTTCTTGAAAACTGTGGGCTGTTATGACATTGAAAGGGTAAACCAGAATTAGAAAGAGTACAGAGAAGAGGAATTCCTAAAGCAGAAACTAACAGTCCTGGATCATTTGGCACAGAAAAGAGACAGTTGAAGGAAAAGAAGGCAGACATCGAGTCAGTTATAGAGGACATGGAAAAAGTGCCCAGAGAATAAGCATTTCCTCTCAAAAGAAAAATTCAGAAAATTTGAAATCAATAGGAAACATGCAAATCTTTTCCCAGGGGTGACTGCATTCATGAATGTGTTAAAATTATAATAATTTAGGCAAGCACTGGAGACAGCTCATAAGGGATAGCAATGATAGTAATAGAAGTGCACACTCCAGATAACTGCAGCACAGCTCACCATGAAGCAGAAGGGTCTAAAAGGAGGGAAAAACTCCTTGCAGGCTTTCTATCTAAGCAACTGCAACTCGAATCGACATTTTTCTTTTTTAATTAATATTCCTGGCTGAGAACTGTGGGCACTAGACATTAACCTAATGGCGATGGTGGTGAAGGAGAGCTGGAGGAACAGTCACATCACCGCGGTGCCAAAGCACCACCTCAGCACTGCCACACTGCATCCTCCAGAAAACACTGCACCAATCTAACAGATTTGCACCTTTAACTGTTTGGCACAGACCTAAAAACTACAGTTGCTAGGCATCCTCCATGTAACATTTACTTTAAACAGCAAGTCCTGCAGGCTGCTGCAGTATGCAGAAGGTAGAATACATGTAGCCCACAAGTTGACAAGCACATGCCGAAATGCTGGCTCTGCGCAACGCACAACGTGAGCCGCTTCCCCAAAGTGCCTCTCCCACTATTTCCCTGGGAGTTTACTACATCCATGATGCGATACGTCTTAGCACTGAATACAAAAGGTGCTGTTTTCATAATGGGCATCTAGGAAGACCCCTCCTTCTCATTTCAGGGTAGGACAAGAGCAAATTGAAATCCAAGGTTTTAAAGTACATGATTTCTGCATGATTAAGGAAACCTGATTAAGTCCTCCCAAACTCACAACTTAAGGCCAGCACCATACTGAAAGCTGCTAAGAGACCGCAGCAGAACAAAGCCTTGAACACCTCTTATCAGCTTTTTATTTGGAAAAAAAAAATGTAGAGCTACTTTCAAAACAGCATGAGAGTCACAACACCAGAAAGATCCTGGCTTTTTCATGTTCTCAAAATAGCATGCTAGAAAGACGTCTACAAAAATAGAAATTTTAGGTGCATTTAGCTTTCATCTCGAGCATCAGCTCAAGTCTATCCAACGCAGCATTTGCGTAAGGCTCCATAAAGCATTCCCTCATCCACAAACCCACTCTGAGCAGTGGCAGAAAATTGTGATCAGATACAGCCAATCACTTGAAAGCCCTCCAAGACCAGAGGATTTGGATGCTGGAGCATGCTAGTCCCTTCCCCATCACCCCACACACACTATACACTGAGAAATTCAGATTCCTCTAACTTGCTTCACTGAAATCCAAGCGATCTAATAGAAGGTGGCAGCCAGCAGCATCACCAAAAATAAAACCATCAGAGAGAAACTACTGAAGTGTAAAGTAATGCTTTGTTTCAGGAGGTTAAATGTGCAAGTCATTTTCACTGTACTTCTTGACACAGAAAAGCAAGCAGCAGCAACAAATTTCAGGAACTATACTCCCTGCTCCTCCATCCCCAGGAGGCAAACCAAGGGAAAAGCAACTGTGTTCAAACAGCCCCTCTGCTCCCTGACTGCCCAGATTCACCCTTGCTGCCCTTCTGTGGGGCAGAGTGAATGAAGCTCACTCACTGTGTCAGGGAGAGCACGGCTCCTCACCGCCGGCTCCCTGCCTTCTAGGAATTTCACAAGCCAACACTGGCGGATTAGGAGTTGTAATGCTATTAAACAGTGCAATACCAAAATGTGAACTAAAGCACATAAAGCCTGCCTTAAGAAGAGGGGTATTTTTGGTTTTTTGTTGTTTTTTTTTTTTTTTTTTAACCTCTGGAAAAGCACCTAAGGAAAACAGTGAGGAAGCAGTGTCAAAACTGGCAACTCCACAAGCAAAACAGCCGTGCGCATTGCAGCCTGCCTGCTACTTCAGATTACTGATTGCAGAGCAACAAGTTATTCTCTCCCTAATTGGGTCCCAGTCTAAAATAGTCCTGTTATTTTTAGTACAGTACTTAAGTATCTGAACTGTGCCCTGTACTGCCAAAGCTGGCATGCATCCCTGGCCATACCAGAAATTCCAATATTAAACAAGAACACACATGCCACATACCCAGGCCGGCGTTTGTTCTTCTGCCGTGTCTTTAGTGGGTGACTTTAAAGACTTTAAACATTAACAGCCAGCCAAAAATGGCACAGGCTTATATGCTAATTCTGCATTTAAAGCCTCTCTCCCAGCTACTGTGCAACAAGAGAATCAACCTGGCAAGGGAAGACTGAGGGTTGCAATACCACTGATTAGTTAGAGACAGTCTGCTTTTAGGGCACAGATAGAAGATAAGAACGGGATTGTTTTATCTCCATTTTGCTTGGTTTGAGTCCATACAAGTTCTGGGCTACTGGAGGAAAGGATAAATCCAAAATGCACTCTAACTCACCCCTCTTCTGTCCCCTTCCAACACTGCACATACACTATGGATTAAATTTAAACTAGTCAAGAAACAAAAGGCCTGTGTTAAATATGTTTACACACACCACAGAAGGAGGATTATGTAAGCTCTGTCTCACAAACAATATGCTTGTTCTGCAGAAGAAACTGATCAAAGCAAGACTTGTGCATGTTCCCAAGTCAGTCTTCCCACCTTCCATCACAGGGGTGACAACCGTCCTGCAGCATGCTAATTCTGGAGTGCAGGGAGCAGAACAAAATCCAAAATATCTATAGGCTATCCATAGGCTTCAACAAAGCCTGTCACCGTGAGCTGACTGTCCCTCACCTTGTGTTTCCACTGTAATCTCGTTTTTGTTAGACCAGGAAGAACAAGTTCCCAGGAGGAATTTACTCTGTCCTTTTACCAAGTACTTTGCAGCAAGGAAGTCAACTCTATGAAAGAGCTTTAAAGAAAAAATCCTAACCTGAAAGACGGCTGCCAGCCAACAAAAATTTGTTAGTCTCTATTACCACTAGACCATCTGTTCTTGAAACTGTACGTTCCTTTTCAGAAGGGTTCTTATTTTGTGAACAGCATTAGCATTGTTCACTCTCTCCACTCTGTCAACATCCCCTTATCCAACACGCTTCTAGATCTGGTGGTGACACAAGACTAAGCCTCTAGTTTATCATATCGTTACCTAGTCATTTTGGGTTCATCAGTATATTTCAGTACTTTATATTTTCAATTATTCTAATCTCAGACAGTAGCAGAAGCAACATATATAAAACCTTTCATGGCTTCTGAATTACAGCTGGGCTGATCAAGGGCACCAACTAAATGTTGTTCTCAAACCCAAGTCTGACAAAAAAGCTGAGGCAAAAATTCAGCCTTTAGGCATTTGCCCTTTAACCATTTCAGTATATTCATTCGGAATGAAAGAATTTGCTTTGTGTTTGGAGGGAGCCTTCTGTCACTGAGTGTTCATTCTCTCTCATCTCCAATTTTTAGTTAATCCTCAGACCCAAGATAGTTAAGTTTTGCTGTTGCCCACACATGACAAAAAGCAAGCAACAGTTAGTCTGTCTGCCTCACTAGGTAGAGAGGTCAAGCAAAGTCCATCCATCTGCACTCCACTAAAAGAGCAACAGCCTGCAGACAATTATTGCAATACCAAAATAAGTGAAAGTGAAACAAGAGACATCAAAAACTCATTCTGTAATTCCACAGCAATAAAATAATGATTAAGGGAAAGGTCAGCCAACTCAACACTTTCTCAAAAAAGCTACAGGTAACAAGTCCAAAACAAAAACCAAAACCAAGAAAAACAAAAACCAAAACACAACAAAAAAAAAAAAAAAAAAAAAAAAAAACAAAAAAAAAAACAAA
>VZTI01000331.1:516068-532764 GCA_013397865.1 Struthidea cinerea
AAACAAACAAAAAAAACCCAAAAAACCAAAAGAACCACAACAAGAAAAAAAACTCAACAAAACCAAACCCAAACTATTACTAGTGATGATAGGAGAGAGAAGAAAAAAAATAGATGAATCAACTTTCTCTCAAATTAGCTGGTTTTCATGAAACTCAGTAATGAACTGAACAGTAATGGATTGGATTCTTTTTTTAAAGCTTCACATCATTAGCAATTATTTTTGAAAGTTCATAATGGATTGACAAGGTAGGAGAGGCTGGAGAATGGCAAACAGTGATTTCCTACAGAAGTGGGAGGGGAAAGGAGTGGAAAGAAAAACATTAAGAATGATACTTGTTGCTTAATTCGCACATTTGCCATTAAACCCATCTGCTAGCACCAAGAAGAAAATAAAAGATTGAACTCAACAAAAACTGGTTGTTCATGTACAAGCCAAGTCAAACCAACTCAACATCCTACTATGTCAGTATAATGTATTTTAGGAACACAGAAGCAGCAGAAACTGAATCTGAGTCTTGACATTAGTGAAACCACATCAAAAGATTCAAACTGCATTTTTACAAAAAGATAAGAAAACTTTGTCATACTGATATCAATGTAAACAGTCATCTTATGGCAGATTTGAAAGTGACTGGGCAACGGCACTGACTTATATCTGCGTGGAATGTCAAAAAAACCTGAAATATTCACAAAATAGCCTGACATACTGAATAACCTCTGCAGAGATCTGCCCTGGTCCCACACTAGTCTAACACTAATGACCTAGATAATGAAGGAGAAAATGACACTCATTAAACTTGGGGAAGCTGCTAACTTAAAGCAGTCAGCTTGCTGGAAGACTTAATTCAAAGCAAGTTTCAGAAACTAGAAAATTCTTTGTTGAGAAAGAGGCAAATACCATAGAGGAATGTATAGAGGAACATATGTGAGAATCATGAAGCAACAGTTCTGCTCTACTTGTGGCTGATAAAGCTTCCAGCACGAAGCTGTACCCGATCTTCAGCAAATTTCAGAAAAGATCAACTGGAAAGAATCCAAGCAAAAGCAATAGGAACATCACAGAATTAGAAAAACATGACATCTGGGAGGAAAAAAGAAAAAACAGAATTAACAGGAGGTCAGCCAAAGGAAGCAAAAGTAAGGGTCATGATGAAATCTTTCAAATCTATGAAAGCCTGCTGCAAAGAAAGAGGGAATAATATGTTCTCCATGCCCACAACTTTCAGAAGAAACAGAAAGGTTTAGAAAGCAAAGATTTAGGAAAACATTACTGTACTGGGTGGAGTGAGGGCACAGGGAAAAGATAAAAGAGAAGCACCAAGTCAAAACTGATAAAGGGGGAAAAACCCCAGTGAGTCGACAGCCAAGATACGTGAGGAATAAGCAGTTTCCCCCAACCACTGCCACCAAGCTGCCATCAGAAACACACCTACACTCCAGCTTTTCATTGACTAGTTAACCTGTGTAAAGCCTCCTCCCCAGATCTAGCATTGTGCTACGAGAAAAATAAGCTTAACAGCTGCATTGTCACCTCTATTTCTTCAAAGCAGAGTACCCAAAATGAGAATACCAACAAGCTGCATACCAACTGCAACCTTCAGGGCTGAAATGTCCTAAAAAAAAAAAAAGAAAATCCCAACCAAGTTAAAACCTTAGGTGTTAAAGTATCTTTTAAAGAAGTCTAACACAGGCACTTGCCTCTGTTGATACACGGATCCAGCTATGTCCTAACACTACAAACAAACCAGAACCTGACAACAGAGAGGCACGTGGGCCATACCCTCAAGCCCTACAAATTTTGCTCTTCAGTCTCATTCAGGAGGACAAATAGCAAAAACACCACTTTGACTGTAACGTCTATGTGTATTTTTTAATGCTTAGCCTCAATCTACAAGCTGTGGATCAAAATCTTGCAGCTCCACTGCCTGTCAGGTTTTTGAAGGATACATGGAATAGAGAAATTTTTTCTTGCAGAAGAGGGTGGAAGATAATAATCCATACATGGCCACCCCAGGACAGCAAACTGGAGTCAGTACTGCAAGGTGCAATCCTATCATTCTGCAGCTTGGCACTAACACTCAGTAGCAAGTATATCTGGAAGTTTGGGGGGGCAGGGGTAAGCAACAAAACCTCAATCCCTTCAATTTTTTTTAGCTCATGGACTGTGAGCACCAGTGTATTCCAAACTGCATTTGCATTTGTTCTCACTATGCAAAACCTCTGGGAATATCTACAGGAAATGAACTCTGATTAGACATAACTGCAAGCACTATCATCTTATTCAGCCAATTTTCTCTCTCCAGCCCCTCTCCCCACACACCACTTTGACCTCCACCATTAGCATCAATGGAAGTAGCTGGGGATAGGCATTTCACAAATCTCCCAAATCCAGCACTCCTGGGTATAAGACTTATTTCAGCCTTTAACCATGCAACTGGAAGATATTTAAGCATGCCACAGAGGCTTAAGGGAGGCTTTGAAACTGCATTTGCTTTATATCGTGCATGTCAAAAAGACAGTCATTTGTCATCTTTTCTTGAGTAACCCTGAGTGAGATGCTGATGCAGAGATAAATATTCATAAGGCTAGCTCATGCAGTTTTCCTCAAATCTGACTAGATCCAACTCTCTCTTGTTTTAAGAAGTAGGAATTATATGTAAATATCACAGCAAAGGAAGATGTAGGAGTTAAGATCAGGCTTCTGTGCATGGGAGGGACCCACTGCGGATTTACAGGATTAGTGGCAGTGCCCAACCCTCTCCATCAGGAATGACCCTCTGCTCTCCACTTTGCATATTTAGAACTGCAGATATTGCAACTTTGGGAACACGAGGCTGACAGTCCACAAAGGCAAAGCACTAGTCACTCCTAAAGAGTGACAGGGCTGGAAAATAGAAGAAGGAAAAATAAAATGGTTATAAAAAAATTAAATCAATTAAATCAATAGGTATAGACACTTGAAGTCAAGAAAGGTAAGCACACACTGCCATTTCATGGAGATCAACTGTGCCACTGTTTGCATTCAGCAGAAGCATTTTTGCTCAGGTGCCTCACCATGTGGTTATCCCTGGAATCCCGGGCTGTCCAAATGGCCAGCAGGCCACAGGACATGACACATAAACATCCACTCAAAAGTAACACTTGTGGTTTAGACCAAGACGGAAGCCAGGCCAAGTTTTAGACATGACTTAGCTACCTGTATCACAAGCGGGATGTTTACTATGCACTGTGGTATAAATACTCCTTCTCTCTCCATTTTTTTCCTAACACTTCCTCCACCTTTGGAGAAGCCATCATCTCTGAGAGAATTTAACTTCCATGAGCTAGGACGTGGGAGCAAACACACAGTGATACAACCATCACACAGGCAAAACATATCCACCAAAAACTGCAGGCTTTTCTCATACAGATGCCTCACAGCAGCTCCGAGAAAGCATTAGCATTACTCCAAAAAGATAATCGTATCAGTAATCATTTTCAGAGCCATGATTTAGCCATGCTGTGAGTTAAGACATTCCCCCACCCATCACATCATCTTCACCAGAGCAGGGCGGGGGAGCAGCCTACTTTGCTTTTTCTCCACATCACACTAGAAAGACACACATGACTGTGGAAGTCAATTTGATTCCTTCTCCCCTCACGCTGCTGCGAAGTGGATGCACTGTGAGAAGGGAAAAAAACTCCAAAAGATCAAGTGGATGAAAAAGTTAAGTTGTATCAATATTGCCCTTCTTTGTGCCTTTTCTTCTAGGTTCTCAGCATGGCTCCCAAACTCTCTCCTTTAAAGCAACTTTCCCTCTCCCCTCCCAATGCTACAAAACACACATATGAGCAGAGAGGTCACTTAGAAACTGCTAATCAAATGCTAAAAATCAGACTGAAATGGTTTCTAATATTTCTTTTTCAGTATGTATCACAATAAAAAAAAAAAAATCCAACCATTTTTAGTTGGCCTTCATTTATATTCTTAGATAAATTTTAGACCTCTAGTCTGTATTCAGGTTTTCCTCCCTAATAAGGGGATGGCTCGATTCTTTCTTACAGGATGCAAAAGGGCAGGAGATCTTGCGGTGTTTCCCAGTGGAAGATGACATGATAATTGAAAGCTCTATAGGTTAGGTCAGTTTTAGGATACAGCTACTTCCAATTGCTCTGCTTTAGTTTATACAAATCCTGTTACTTCATTGACCAGGCAAATCTTCAGGAAGATTACTGCCACGCTACAAAATCATCTCCATTGATAAAATAAAACATTTGCGATCCAGGCTGCACTTAAAGCAACAAGGTTGTAAAGAGACTCTTCTAATAAAAGTGGCAGAAAGTCATAAAAATTCATTTAACCTACCCAGAATATTTGGTTAATTTTAAACTGCTAATGGATTTCAGAGACAGCACCTAGGGTGAAAATCACTTTTATTAAAACCTTTCAGTCCCTTCGTTTTCTAGGGACCTCACTAGACATGGCTAAGGTATCAGGTATCCTGAGTTACCCCGTTACAACACTACATTTAAAAGGATCCCAGAAGACTATACAAAGACTGAACCCGAAGCTCCCTCCTCCAAGCCTCTCAGCTCCACACACAGCCACAGCCCTGCAAAGCTTCCACACTACCACCAAGCCCAGCAGCCCCCCAGCCCCCCTCAGAACTTCAACACAAACCAGCCCTGCATACACCACATTGCTGAAAGGCTTCATCCTAAGGTCCCAGGGATTCCACAGAAGTGTTGGATGTAGCATGCATTGAACTGCAGAGGAGATACACCTCTCTCAGACACCATAAAAGGGCTGTATATATATATGCTCCACCTTGGAAGCCTCCAGGCTTTCAAGATGGTATGTCAGGATTTAAAGAGCTCTTGAGCTCCTCACACAAAGCACACACTTCCTCACTTGGTTTCACAGAGTTACAGCTGCAGAATTAGAGGATATTGGCAGGAAGAGGTGACTAAGACCAGGTCTTAGGTGACTAAGGTGACTAAGACCAGCATCATTGCCCACACAATGCAACAATTTATGGCTCTAAAATAGGTTTAGGCAAAAATTCACTCTGACCACACCGCTTGATCTGTAGTCAAACACCAACTTTAGACAAGCCGCAGTTGCACACAGGAAGAAAGCTTCAGTCCCCACACACTTTAAAAAAAATAAATAAAACAATTAATTTTAAAAAGTACTCATCCCATGAATGCCTCTCTGGCTGGATGAGTCTTCCCTGAACCACTGCCAAAGTCAGTACAGATGTGACATGGCTGAAGGCAAGCACACAATTTGGCCAGATATCCTGAGAAGAGGAACAAACTTGCTATTTGTATGCAACCACATTAGTGTGCCCATGAAATTACTGCTCATTCATTACTTCCTTCACCTCAACAGCCCCAAAACCTAACACAGCTACGCAAAGCATCTGAAGCATTATGAGTAGCATTTGTTATAAAACCTGAACTTCATTCAGCAGCTGTTAGAGAATGCTCAAAGTAAAACACAGGGTACAGGGAGAACATTTAATAAACATTTTGCACTCTCCAAATGACGTTGCAAGAGATAGAAACTGTTTATAGATGAGGCTGAGAAAAGATCTCTTCCTCCATCCATCCAAGAGTCCACAATATAATGGAATTGGTATCCAGCCAGAAAGACTAAGCTAGTCAAAACTCAATCATTTTTGTGCTAAAATTATGGAAAAAACTACTCAGAAATGTTTCTGAAGAAAAACCCCAGTCACTGCTGTGCAATCCTGAACCCAAGAACCTGAACTCCAGAACTTCCCAAACTCTGGTAAAATGAAGAAAATCCATGACATGCCACCTTGCCCCCAAAATCATTCCATATTTACCACAGACAATAATAATAACTGAAGAACTTATTTTGGTTTTCAGTCTGCAGGGTTGTTGGTTGGTTGGTTCTTGGTCAGGCTAAAGCAGGCCAGCCTTACCAGGGCTGAGCAACTGAAGCTCTAAGGCAGCCCCTCAAGAGTCACAGGAGTTCACGGGCAAGATCTGCCCCACAGCCATCAAGACCACTTCCTGGCAGACTCCAGAGCACTCACCTCAAATGCCTTTTTTGACTTTGGCTACAGAAACCCTTCTTGATCAGAGCAGAACGGCTGAACCAGCTCACAGGCAGTTCTAGGATCCTGAGACTGGGAACAGATGAGACATTCCAGGAAAAAAAAAACATTTCAGCTGGTAACTGGTCTGAAACAAGTATGTTTTACCACTACATTTCAGAGCAAGTCAACCAAATCTCTGGTGTTTGAACAGCTATTATGCTTGCTATTTCTCGTAATATGAATAATGATGGATTTATTACCAGTTACTTCCTCAGTTGCTCTGTTTTATGACGATCATATAATAAGATATAGCTACACATACCTTACATAATCTTCTGAAACTGTGAAGGTGCTATTTTTATCTTCTTTAAATGTACAAGAGCAATAGTAACATTTTTGTTATGGCTGAGTTGCTCAATAAAAAACCCCATCTAGCACTGACATATTTCATATTCATTTTAAGAAAACAACCCAGCAGCACAGGTCCATTTTATTAAAAAAAGAAGTAAAATTAAGGACAGCGTCGCTTTCATCCACATTCCAGGGCAGCAAAGAGATCAAACACAAGGTCAACCCCCACACAGTGTGGAAAACTCCCTTCAACAGGTAAAGCTTGCAAACACAGGCAGGCTCTGGAGACCCTCTACCAAGCCAGGTCCAGTCTTTAGCTTGCTTGCTTGTGTAACTCCACAAGATTTGTTGAAATTCACAAAGAAAAAAAAAAAATTTGTTGGTTTGCCAAGCTGGCCCAGCAGTTTGCTGCCACTGAAAAGAGATGGGACCTATTCTTCTCTTTCTCGTTTCTCTTCGTTTCCCTGGAAGAGCACCTCACCTCAGCTGCCCCACCACATGCTTCCAAGAACTGATCTTATCCTTTAACCCAGGAGAAAACCAACCCCAGAAAAAACAAGTACACAGTATAGCTTTCCTACCCAGTTAGAGTCAGCCGTGCACACACGTAGCAAATCACCAAGCTAGCCCAAGGTAAGACACCCAAACACTTCAACAAAAACATCATCATCTTTTGGTAGCAGTGAGCTCTTAACATGACCCACATGCCCTGAGGAATGAAGATCTGACCCTCTTCCAGGGGAGAAGTTTCTTCACCTCTTCAAATTGTAGACACACACAAAAAATTAGTATTTCAACACTCAAAGACGTAGAAGTGACCTGCCTCTCTGACAGCTGCAGGTGTGCTGTCTCCCTGAAACTCTACCAAAGTTGAGCACTGTCAAATTGAGCTGGAAGGTAACTTCCCATCACCTATAGATATGCCACCTTAGCTCACATGAACTTAAATGAGACCCCTGGGGAATAAATCTTGTTAAGGAAGAGCTGGACTGTTGGACATGAGGGACCCAAGAAGTTCTCAGAGATGAATACAAGCAAAACGAAGTCAGGCTGTTACAGCACAGGACTCTTTCACTGAACTTTTTAAAATAATCCATTTACCAAACACCTGTGAGAACTACTTCTGCTCCTGGGAAGAAGAGTTGAACCATTTACTAGTAAATGAAGACAAATTACACGTTTACCAAAATTGGTTAAGGCTAAGACTAGCAAGATATCTTGCAATGCCATTCTTCTACTGAAGGCTGGTATCAACACTGTTTTTCAAAGAACACTGGGGAGGAAAGTTATCCAACAACTCAACCAGATGTTACAACTGTTAACACACACCTAAACTGCAGTAGCTACAGCAGCCTTTGCAATGCTCCTCTGACTTCCCATGTGTTAACGGTGTAATCCACCTCTGCTAGCAAGGAGCTCCACAGAGATTTTTCCTGACCTTTTTTAGCATCAGCTCTAGAACAAAAAAATGCATGCCGAATGTGAAATAAGTCTGAGTACACATTAGAGATGTCAGCAACTCGAACAGCATTTGCTCTCCACTCCTACAGCTCATCTCATAGTCTCGCTGCTCAATTCTCCCGAAGCCTTTTGGAAAATAAACCCAATGCCTCTTCGAAAACCTTTCAACTGATGAAATGTGATGACTACGTGTAACGTTATAAGAGCCTGCCAGTAAAGTGTATCAAAAGAATCCGTTCATGAAAGTCACGTATAGACTGTGACATTCCAGCCTAGTCATTTCTAGAGCATCATAAAGGGCTATTTTGATTGCTTTCCCCTCACAGGGCTGTCCTGCTTTCAGCTGGGGTAGAATTATTTTCTTTCTAGAAGCTGGTACAGCGCTGTGTTTTGGATTTAGGATGAGAATAATATTGATAACACACTGATGTCATTGTTGTGTAGTGCTCACACCAAGTCAACAGCTCTTCAGTTTCTCACCCCACCAGTGAGGAGGCTTGGGGTGAACAACAGGCTGGGAAGGGATACAGCCAGGACAGCTGACCCAAACTGGCCAAAGGAATATTCCATACTATATGGCATCATGCTGAACAAAAAAATCTGGGGAGAGTTGGCTGGGAGGCAGTGGAGACTGGGTGGGCATCAATCAGCGGGTGGTGAGCAATTACACTGTTCCTCACTTGTTTGTATACTCTTTTTTAGTTATTATTTTACCTTCCTTTTCTGTTCTACTACACTGTCTTTATCTCAACCCACGAGTTTTGCCTTCTTTCCAATTCTCCTCCCCATCCCACTGATGTGGAGGAAAGTGAGTGAACAACTGCGTGGCGTTTAGCTGCCTGTCAGGTTAAACCACAAGGGCCTTCATTATAATCATCATGTAAAAACTAAAGCTAGGTGTCCAGCAACCAGGGAGGGAAAAAAAAGCAAACCAAAAAACAACAACAAACCGACTAACAGACCAGGGGGAAAAAAGCCTCCACCACAAAACCCACCCACTTTTGGCCTCAACTTTTTGGACTTCAGAATTCCTGGAATGACAAACAAAATAATACAACAAATAGCAGAACAAAACAAAAGATGACAATGTTACAGCTGGTGAGCTTTTTCATAAAGTCTTAAAAATGCATGCTTTGTGCATCTAGATGATGGCAAATCCACCTCTAGCATAAGCACCATCTTGTAACTAACAAGTTGTTCATCTTCCAGCTGCAACGCCACCTGTGGCCGCTTCTGTTATTGCACCCTCAAACACTTCCAACACAGACACAACCTCCCTCACACAAACCCCACCTCCACAAACGAAAAACATTCCACGTGGTAATTGAGAGGGAGTATCATATACAGAATGAACTAAAGAAGTATAGTTGCACCATAAGGTCTGATTTTTATATAAATTGTGATAAGGAGTAACATCCTTAATTAAAGATTGACTCTTCTTTGTATAATTAAATTGGACACAAAAGGTCGTATATGTAGAACAAAGGATCTCTAGTTCTTGAGGTTCCGAAGATGCCTTGGGAAGGTGAGGAACCCACCAATCCCATGCATCTACTGGATTGTAGTAGTTCCACACATTTGTCCCAGCAAAGGGACCTTGAATGGCTTCATCAATTTCTATCGGAATTGGCCAAGCATCCACTGGCACACCAACCAAACAGGTGGAAAATGGTTTCTCAGGGGTCGTGTTGGACTGACATATGGTATCTAAACCTGATGCATTAGCTAAAGTCACCCAGAGGCAGAAGTATTTTGTCCTCGTAATCATGCTGCACAGATACGCTTCTCTTGGAAGTCGTTTACTACATCTCATGCTGTGACCATGTACAGTAACTGGAACATCACAGTTAGAGATAGACAGGATAAACAAAAGCAACCTGACCCACCAAGAAAGCATCTGCCAGCACTTGAGCCATTGTTCTGCACAATATCAAGGCTTGAATTCTGACATAATCCCCTGACATCTCGGATGATGTCAGCATGAGCAGCTATTAGAATGAAGAATGATCCCCCACAAGACATAAATTCAGAAAGAATCGATGGCCTTGCAATACATATTTCTCCATTAACATTATCCTAAATGGACTTTAATACATTTGAGCCAGAAGGGGAAGCAGGCCTTTTAAGAAAGCTTGTGATATTTTTGTCTTGTGCCAAAGCCTTCTGAATTTTTAGCTTTTCCAACTCCTTGAAGTTTAATTCCACACTTGTGCTTTGATATAACAAAAGCTCCTCATTCCTTTCCAAGGATGCTCAGAGCTTTAACAGTACACTAAGCAAGACCAACCTACAGATTTTACCTTCCCCCAGCCCTTCTCACCCCCTCTCTCAACTCCCATTTAAGGAGAGAAAACATCCTCCTATCTGAATCCGTACCTAGTAGTTTGGCAGAGATGAACATCACGAAAAAGAAGAAAAGAAGAAAGCAGGGAGGAAAAAAATAAAATCACCTCCCCATTTTTATTTCAGACTTGAAAACTTCTGCTCTAATCCTTTCTAATACACAACTTTCTTGTCCTACCATGCTCCATTAGAATCAGTATCTGGGAAAATTTTTCTAGTGGTTTTTTCTCTAGTAAAGGATTCAAATCCTTGCTGCCAGTTAGTTTTGACATCTACAAATATATGAAGCATGCAGACCGAGCCCAGTTGCAACTCCCTGACCAAAAATACATTTAAGCGTCAAATCAGAATCACAGAGCCACAGATCATTCACTAACAGCAACATCAGCAGCGAAAGAGATCTGAGTGACATTTTATGGATTCCCTTCCTTACAGTTTCAAAATTTAAATTAACACCTGAAGATGACCTAGAAATAAAGTCAAGCAAAGTAAAAAAGTAACTTCTGAAAACTTAGTCTGTGCTACAACCTAACAACATAAGTTTGGACAGAGCTACAGCCACCGGATGAAGTCATCAAAAAGGCAGAATTTAGATGCTGGGAACTGAAAGAAGATTCTAAGTGTTCATCAAGTGCTAATCTCCACCATGAAAAGAGTCTACAGGCTTACAGATTCTCCCTGCTTATTGATTTGCTCACCAGGGATGCATAATGGAAGAATGATACCGGTCTCATGGAGTATTATCCACCCTTTCTTAGCTGCCTTCAGCAACCACAGGCTTAGCTTGAATGAGGACAATCAGTTTCTCAGATTTCTGTGCTGACATAAAATTCTGCAGCAAGAGCGCGAAGGGAGTGCAAGGACCACGCTCTGATGTTTACTGTGTGAACAAATGTAGAAATCCCCGCTCCTGCTCAGCAGGAGAGCTCCTTCGCACTGGGCTATAGGTTTATTCCAACAGGATGGTATGGTATTTCCTCTATGGTTTGTCTGCCAGGAAAGTAATTTCCTATTTTTGTCCTGTTGTGAGCTAGTAGAAGCTGGCATTGATGGAGGCTGGGAAGAATGAGAGGTTGGTTTGCTAGTGGTTTAACCAAACATATGTTTACAATTACCCCATTCATCATGCTCTGTCTGTGCAAAACTGTCTTTTTTGGAATGTCCCCATGGTCCTTGGGTTTGGCCTCCAAAAAAGCTAAAACAGACTCACTAAGAAATGCATGGTTTGAATATTACAGCTAGAGCAACAAAACTATTCAATGGTTAATATTGCAACCATTAATGCAATTGTTGAGCACCAAGATAAACATAGCTGCTCAACTTGTTGCTGTTGGCCTAAGGATGACAGCTCAACAGCAGGAGGGTAAGATAATGGGAAACCCTCTTGCAGTCTTCCCGCGGAGTCCAGCAAAAGAACACAACAGAAATAGGGCACCGCGTTTCTTTCTCAAATATTCTACAGCATCTGCCCTCAAGAAGAGAATGCAGAGACGGTAGTGGTGTTCCCAGTAAGTTTGTCTGGGGCACCCACCACCTCCACATCCAAGGACTGTGACTGTCACCATCGTCCCAAAGCTCTTTTCATAAATACACTGCACAGAATAATTAAGACTTACAACCCCACTCACCCTCTCACCAGTTATTACTTAAGGGAAGAATAAACAGTCCGTTCCATCATCATGCGGTAAATGGGGAATTTCTCACTGCTGATCCTTTCTCCAAGAAGAGGTCAAACTACTCTAGCAAACATGCCTTATCCCATCATACCTGAAGCAGCATAATCTCAAAGACAGCAGTCTTGAAAGCTGCAAAGATTTCCAAAAGAGACACATTTCACCTCTCTCAGTGTTAGTTAGGTAGACTTTCATGCCATGCACCTAGATTATTCCAGATCTAGCTTGGCAATCTACAAGCTTGATATAATCTGTAATTTTACTTCATATCGTATGTCAGAGAACTACACATTTTCCTCTACCATTTTACTCTCTCCAAAGTTATCATTTGATACCCAGGGATATAATGACTTACCAAAGGTTTCTGAAAGGATTCAGGAAGAAGGTCCCCCACACTAATTTACAGCAGTAATACATGGATAATACATGTTGTATTATCCATGATACTGGAGAAGGTGTCCTACTCTGCTAAAAGGATCATTCACTCTAAAACAACTGATCTTCATGACAGACAGGTTTTGCTGCAGCCATTCAGGAGCAGTAATCTGCAATCCCCATGGGTTAACTAATTGGGATGCAATTAGCAGGTTTCATTAAAAGCTCTCTTGACTTGTAAATGAGCATTAGCGCTGGGCTTCGAAGAACAAATCCTTAATTCATCCTGACTATATTTTTGTTCAATCTACACCTGACTCTCTGGTCAATGCCACTACAGGTTGCTTGCCTGTAAAAACCCAAGCAGCAGCCATAAAGCTGCTGCCACCTTCTAACAGAAAGTGACTCACCCAGTGCTCAAAATCTCATACTTTTGTGAGTGACTCCTCACCATTAAACAGAAATCTCTGGTCTTTTCCATTATGGAGACCAGGAAAGACAGAACTGTTCACAAGGGCACTACTCCAAAGCAGAGGATGAACTTGCAATGCCTTGAGTCCTGAGACCCATGTCCATCTGCTCTGCATGAGCTGATCCATCTATGACTTATGAAGGACCCTAGGAAGGCAAGGAGGGAAGGAAGTTTTCAGTCAATAGATGCACATTAGTGTGAATGGGAACATCTCTCTATTAAAGAGTTTCAGGATACCTTGGCACTGATTCAGTGCTCCTATGTACATTTGAAGTCCAAAAGCTGCTAGAAACCATAAACGCCACCATTTTCAGATGAATGTACCTGTATGAAAAAAGTAGTGTCTCTCTCTCTACACCAGGTACCTGCTGACGAGATGGTATCCAGGGAAATAAAGCATATAAGAAAAGGGAATGTCAAATACATCCAACCAAATCTTATAAAGTCAGGCTATTTTGGTTGTTTCATCACTGAAGGCATTAAGAGACTGTTTGTAGACAGGATGCCTCATACTGATCAACAGTTTTCTTTAATGATGCACTCATAGGGGAATCTGGCTTTCTAGGATAGTACTCTCCACATCCACAATGCAACAGCAGAGCCATATTGAGCTAAAGGGAGAACTGCTGTCCAATTCAACAGATGGCATGAGAATAGGAAAGACCTGGCACAGCACTAGTTCAGAAGTGCACAGTTCAACATGTATAAAGAAAGAGAAGTCAGTGAGGTGACATCTGTTTACTTCATAACATTATGTTTCAAAACAACCAGTGGTTTGGGAGAAAAAGTGATGGGAATCAAGACTACTTTGCCACATCCACGTTTAGACTGCAACATGCTCGGCTGACCAGCAGGCAGTGCAAGGACAGCAAACCTGTAAATAAAGCTCATTGCTAACACAGGGATTCCTTGGTAACCTCTTTCCTTGTAATACCTAAAAAAGATTGTGGGGTTTCAACTTTTCGGTAAAGGATCTCCATTCCTAGATTTCCCTGGGTGAAGAGTTGCAACTGGTGTATTTTGGACATGGCCAGGAGCAGGTCCAGTTTCCAAGAAAAACAATCCTAACTTCTTAGCCTGCTTTCCTACAGAAGGAAGCTTATGCAATCACACTGTAGCCAAGCCAGTTGGCAAGCTGCATGCAAGCCTGACAGAGGCAGAGGTCTCAGGAGTTATCTTCCTTGTTTGTGAAAACACTGGGCCAGGTGGGCACACTTAAGAAACACTGCACTATGGACTGGCATCAACATTCTCATAGCTGAGATAAATCCAAAAAAAAACCAGGCTTCCTTAGTCTTAGTTTGGACAAAAATGTTGGCTTAAAGTGAAGAAAAGCTTTTCCCCTGACCCCATTAATAAAGTTCACTCAGAGGTTTAGAATAAAAAGGCCAGCAGAAAATAGTAGGGGGTTTCACCACAGTGTTTTCTGCAACCAGTGGAATTTTTAATTGAGCAAATACTTAAATGCATCCTAAAAATGCATACCACTGGACATCAAAAGGTGCCCCTCCATCTACTCCCCACCCCACATTTCAGTGGTCTGAAGAAGCACTTGAGTGCATTTCACACACAAACATACACACACACTTCCCAAGACAGATCTGAGCTGGTTCAAGCAGAAGTTATACCTAGAAATCCAGCCTCATTTAGCACTGTCACCTCCATAACCACACGTGGAGAGGCACAGCAAAAGGGAGCGACAGCAGGGTCCCACCCAGAGTGACACTGCCCGGGAGCCCCTCAGTTTGCCTGCTGCCACTGCTACACACGCCCAGGGAAGCTGACAGTGCCTCGTAGTCTAGAGGGACATCTGCTAGTTTGGGGCTGTCAGAAAACAAATTCCCAGCACAACACTCTGGTGCTGCTGGCAGAAGCAGTGCATGACCCAGCTATGCCTCTCCTCTGCCAGCTGGGAACTCCCTGCCTTGGAAGAATACCTTTGCCAGAAAGATCCAGATATTTTTTGCCCATTTACATCCCAAGCACAGAGGAGAACATGACCAAAGACTTCTAAAAAATCTTCGTGACAATTCTTGCTGGAGTCATTTAAGCACTTGCAAGACAGAGGGCTGCAAACACTTGTTTTACTCACAGAGTGCACACTACACACTTCAGCAGAACTGAGATGCAGAGATCCATTTTGCATTTAGGCAATGCTTTTGGACCACGTAGTAAAAAACACAGGAATGAGCTACTGAAATCCAGGTGTGGCTCTATGTGAGGATAAAAGCCAACTCACACAGTGCTAGGAGAGGGGATAGTTTGATTAATAAAACCAAGGAAAACCAGGGAAGTACCACAAGGTCTTTAATATGTAGCCAGGGCAAACAAGACCTACTTTAAGAACAAATAACGTCCAAGTGAAGAAAATAAATCAGACTATAACATGGTAAAATGATCACCGGAGGCAAGCATCAGGGTCTGCTGCTCTGTTCATTTACTGTTCTCAGTAAGGCTACCAAACAGCACTCTTCAGGCTCTGCTGTTTGCTCTGCACTGTGCAGGATTCTAACAAGAGTCCGGTGTTGGAGAAAGAAAACCCAAGCAGCTCTGATATTAACGTATACCTGTACAAAGGTAGCCAGAGGAATACAGCTCTGGAGAAGCTCTCCTTCTTATGCTGCCCTGAGAGGTTAAGCCCTGCAGGAAGACTAACAGCATGGGAAGAGCATCCTGCTTACCTTCCGCACCCTGCCTCAACCCCAAAACGATCATGAAGCACAGCCAGAGCTCTCATTTAAAGTTTCAAGCATATTTCCCCTTTTCCAAGCAGGTGTTCTAATCTCCATGTGTTTGTGGTGGTTTTTTTTAACCTGTCCTCATAACTCACTCCCTTTAATCCCAGGATTAGCCTTGTTGCCCTTCTCCATACCTTTTCTAGAGCGGTAAGTACAACTACTAGCCTCAAAACACAGGAATAGATGGAGCTGGAGTGTTAATGCATCCTTGCTACACATGCTGCAACATCTCTGTTAAAACACATAAGCACCTTTATGAGGCAAAACAATTTCAGCTGTCTCTTAGAAGCACAACTTAAGGTGGCAGATACTCACATCCCTTCTATCCTGCCCCCTCTTGCTTCACCCCAAACCCAAATTCATTCTGCCTTAGTGAAGGGAAAAGCAAACCACATTCTTTGGATCTGTTTTAGAAAACCTGATCAATGCTGCTTTGACATACCAGCAACACATGTTCCCATTTCAACAAATGGGAGCATTTCAGGCAGACCACCACTTCAGATGGAGTGGGGCTCCTGGCTGCTGAATCAGCACTTTCCATCCTGCTGGCAATACAGAGTTATGTGACGCTTCAAAGGAAAACGGGGAAAAGGGGGAAAGGGGTGGGAGGGGGCGCTGGCACTTAAGCAACAGAAGCGGGCAAGAGGATTGTGCAGGAGTTCATCTGCCAAACCAATTAACTGCAAACTGTTCTTATAAAGATGCTACAGTTTCAGCCCCGGTTTGCAGTACCACAGTTATACAATGAGAGCCATGCGTGCGCGGCTCTCCCCGGCGGGGAGCTGGGGCGGGAGAAGCCCCGCACTGCCCCCAGGGAGGGTCTCCCGGGCTATCCACGGGCTCTCGGCACGGCCGGGGGCGCGGCAGGGCCGCTCTTCGCGGGGACACGGCCGCCCGGCGCCGCCGCACATCCCCGCGGCGGATGAGCAGGAAGGTGGCAGCACTCCGGGGTGGCATTTCTACGAACTGCCCATCCGCCAGCCCTCCCGCAAACGATGAACGCAGCGGGGGGAACACCGGGGAGTTTGGGCGGCAGCAGCACCACCAGCAGTTGGCGGGGCAGGTCTTCGCTCTCCTCCAGCGCGGGGCGATGGGAAAGCCCGGCTCCCGGCACCGCCGGGGCGAGGCGCGCAGCAGGCGAGCAAACAAAACGCGGCAAGGAAGCCCCGAGACGAGGAAAAGGGCCGATCCCCGGAGCCCCGCGGCCGCCGGCCGAACCCCGTCCGACCCC
>VZTI01000331.1:533676-582049 GCA_013397865.1 Struthidea cinerea
CGGGTCTCCTGCCCTCTAACAAAAGTACACCCGCAGGTAGCACCGGCGCGTGCTTGTCTTGGGAAGGGCTGTTTTTTCTTCAAAATAAAACCAACAGAGCATCTGCACGCGCGAGGCATTTGTGCTTGGATTTTTTTTTCTCTAACCTTATCCGTCCTGTTTTGGCATTTTTCCCCGCAAAACTGCGCAGGGAAAGTGCCCCAGCTCCCCTTCCTCCTCTCCGGACGGCACGGAGTAGGCTCCCGGCGTGAGCCAACAGTTACGGTGGGCTTTTCAGAGCTCCTCCGTACTGCAAAGCGCCCTACTCTCCCGGGATCCTCAGGCTGCCGCTAGCACTCCTACAGACTGCTGCTGCGAACTTCTGTGCATTGGGACCTTTGGTATTTCACCACGGTAGCTCCGAGCCATCCTATTTGCAAGTAGCTTGCGAATAAGTCGGACTGTGGAAAAGCTCTTTTAAGGGAAGCGGAGCTGCACGCTTCCCTAAGAGCTACTGTTTTAAAGAGTGCAGACTTCCAACAAGAGCCGTCACACTCCGTGAATAGAGGAATATTCACTTCACTAGACTCAAAAACACTTCTCATAAGAAAGTGGTCAGCCCTATACAAGGAAATTGAGCCCAAGGAGAAGTGGGAGAAATTTGTGGGCTTTTCCCCCTAAGACAGATGCATGTACACTAATGGGAGTATTGTGGCTAAGCGGCCGAGCTGAATATATTTTGAAAAGTAACATGATACCTTCTTTGCTCTTGCTCTTTCTTCCTCCGTGGCTCTTCTTTACTGCATTTAAAGGAATGTTTCTCTTATCAGCCCGCCCCTCCTGTCCCCGTGTTTCCAGCCATGCTCTGGTCTCGCTCTGTTCTCGCCACTCGCTCTCCCTGGACAAGTCCTCAAATAATCTCTTCAGCTTCCTTGTGTGTGTCACCTCAGCCTCTTGGACACACGTGCCACTCTGCTGCCTGCTCGCTGCTCACCCTGCTCACGCCACCAGCCCCCCGGCCTCTCCTCGGCACCGCACTTCCACAGCCATCTCCAGTTGATGCAGTGGCTGAGCATTGCTCTTCAGTCTGTCAGCACCACTGCCGCCCGTCCTGTCCTGTCCTGTCCTGTCCTAGTCCATAGGGACCTTGCTCTGTGGTCCGTCATTTCTCAGCCCCGTTCAGCCCTCTCTTCCCACCGCCGAGCTGATCTGTCCCGGCTTCCTGTGAGCCACTGTCCACCCTGACCTTGTATTTTGCGGGTCCAGCCTCAGAGTGCTGGTGCCTCACCAAAGAAGAAGCTGTCTCCTGTCCAGGTTATTTAGTGAAAAGGTGAATGCAGGTGGGATCAGATTCCTGCTTGGGCTTACTCCAGAGGCAAGGAGGCACCTACTCCCTGCTAGATCCCAGGTGGCCAGACTAGCATTGCTAGCATCACAGTCCTGCATGCTTATGTAAGAAACTTTCTGCGCATGTAGATCCAGCCCAGATTGGAAGGGAACTCCAAAAATCACCTGGTCCAACTTTTTATGGGAAAGGGATGAGATTGTCACCCTGTCCAATTACATCTTGAAAGCCTCCAGTTGTGGGGACTCCACCCCATCCCTGGGGATGATTTTCCAGTGGGTAATTGTTCTAACTGTAAAAAAATTTCTTTTTTTTTCCGTGAACCAAAATCAAGGTGAAACCTCTCCTCATGCAACTTGTACCTGTTGCTGCTTGCCTGCTCCCTGTGTCTCCCTGTGAAGAGAGAATCTCCATCTTTTTTGCCGCCATACGTGCACCTGTATGATTTGACCAGGGTTTGTGCAATAGGTGTCCAGTTCTTGCTGCTTTCGCAGAACCCACTGCTGTGGGCACGGCCAAGGACTTCGACACATGCCTCTTCTACACACTGTTGAATGCTATTTGCCCCCGGCACATTCCTTAGCTGCGAAATGCAACAGTTATACTTTGTCATCTGTAGTATTTCCACCCTAGAATATCAATTTACAGCCCTGCGTTACAGCCTGTCCTCAAAAAGCGAGAAGTGAAAGGAGAGAAGTTATATAACTGGTCTGGTGCTGCAGAGCCAGCCAGCCACCAGCAGGATTGCATTGCAGAGATTCCCGCCTACCAAAACATCCCCTTCTTCCCCAAAAGTCCTGCTACCTCAACCTCTAAGGCAATTTACACGCTTCGTCTCAAAACCAGACGACCTTTATGCCCGTGATGCTCTGCATCCAACACTGGAGGGAAAGTGGAGGGATAAAGCTCAGGTATTTTTGAAGCATCACGCAGGCAGCCACCTGGCTGCCTTCCAGTTTGCTCTTCCTTTGAGTGTGCTCACTGTTTCTCATATATAAGACTGCTGATCCATCAGTTAATCATATTGAGTAAGTACCTAAAATTAACTTTTAAATTATTAATGCATGAGAACATATCCGTTTGCCATGTACATTATTTTAAAGGATTACAGTGTGTACACTGAGTGTCATTAACATTACATTTTGAAGACAGTAAATTGACTTGTATGGAAATCAGAAGAGTTGATGGATTCCTCTAAAGATGCCTTTGACAATGATAAAATGTTCAATTGAATTTTTACGAAGCATGTGTTTGTAATTAAATTTCTTTCTAATACATACAAAAATAAGCGGCTGTTCAAGTCTTATTAGTATTATATTTTTCATTTTGTGGTGGGTTACAAAAAATAGATACACATGAGTATCGAAAATACTCATCTGACAAATAAAAACACTAGGAAAGATATGTTTAGTTTCCTAGACTACAGCTGTATCGTTCAAGACAAAACTGTACTGTCATAAGGTTGTTTATCCAAAATAGCACCACTAAAATGGTTAAGTGGAGAAGTAGCAATGCATCTTTTCAGTGGCAGTGAAGTACA
This sequence comes from Struthidea cinerea, assembly GCA_013397865.1. Classification (NCBI taxonomy): domain Eukaryota; kingdom Metazoa; phylum Chordata; class Aves; order Passeriformes; family Corcoracidae; genus Struthidea; species Struthidea cinerea. Next base: position 536,541 of record VZTI01000331.1, read on the forward strand.
TGCTTATATTTTCCTTTAAATAACAAATCTCTGGCAACACCCTACACGATGCTGTATCATGAAAATAACAACCTAAAATGCTGATATTTTCTCTAAGAAAAAAGATTGTCATTTTCTGCAAGAAAAAGCACACAAGAAATAATGTTGGCAATAACGTACTCTGACTATGTAAACATGATTTCTGCTCAAGGACAGTCTAAAAAGTAAAGGCAAACATTGGTGCAAAAGCCTGGATGCCTTCAGGACTTTGTGCCCAGGAGAAGTTTGTCCCAGCTCCCTGTTTTCTTCTTCTTTGCAGTGGCTAAGGTTTGGGCTAGAGAAGACAAATTCCTCTGACCCATGATGGAAGAAGAAGATGGAAGAACTAATGAGACTCCCTGGCTGTGCTCGAGGGTATCCAGGCCACTGGAGGAGAAGAGGACAGGGCGGGCAGTACCCTCCTAGCTGGAGAGGGTCTTGCTGCTCTGCAAGCTCAGAGCCTGTGGTAGGATTGGGCTTAGGATACCAGTTTATTCTCCAGTGTACTTCCTCAAGATATCCAGAAAGCCCAGAAAACGCTCTTTTTTGCCATTTGTACTCCTCAGGAAACTGGCATTAACGTAAGTTTCTCATGTGTTAAGGGTTCAAAACCAGCTCCAAAATATAAGCAGAATATAGGCATTCGCTGTCTATTTAGCACTACATTTAAGACTCAATAACTAATAATAAATGGCTGTTGGAGTTCAAATACTGTGGACTTGGTTTGCTTTCTGCAGACTTGAACTCTGCGGGGTGACTTTTCATTTTGGAACTTAGCCAAAGGACACTAAGCTCTGCAATTCAGTTAGTTCCAAGAGAGAAAAAGGTCATTTTAAAGTTTTATTAAATAGACTAATGAAAACTGTCTAGTTGATATGAAGTTTTCTTTAGAAACATTATTATATTTCATATATATACTGAGAACAGGCATAATTTTCTTTTCTATTACGTTGATTTAGGAAATGAAAATCCAATAGCAGAAGATCTGAAGAGGAGAGATCAGAATCTGGCCACTGCTTTCACTCTCAAAGGAACTTCCATGAAAGCATTATATGAAAGTCGGCATTAAGCGTGATCTTTAACTAGTAGAATGTACTGATAAAAGAATCCAGCGATCTAAAAAGGGTCAACTTGGTCATTATTGCCTAGTAGGTATATAGGCAAAAGTGCTGACCAACCTTTGAAATGATAATCAGTTTCTTTTGTCATGGACAAAGCTTTTCACCTTAAATAGACAGGAAGTCTTCTAACACAGTAGAATTTTAATAAAGCTTAATCTGGAAAAAAACCAACTCAAAATTATTTCTGTTACTTTTACTATAAATGAAGCAAATGCTTAAAATATTTTTAAAAGCTGTCCAGAAAAAAAAGAAAGTTTTTTTAACATCAAGATGGAAGGGGGGAAAACATTCTTCTTCCTTTCTGTCTACATCCTTCTTTTCCATTGTGTTTATTCTATCACTCAATATATGGTGGAGATTGTAAGCTGAAAGGGGAAATGAAAGCACTAAGAAAAAAAACTAAACAAGTTTGTAAAAACACTCACTAAGTATAGCTGTATGAGCTAAAGGATACAAATTGAATTTCAATATTTACCAAAAGACTGAAAAGACTGAAATTTTCAAAACTTTGTGTTTTCCACCAAGTATTCACTCAGTTCTGGTTTTTAACTGATTCAGCAAGAACTTCATCAAATACATTAGTTTTAGACGTTTAGAGACTTCATCTTCTGCCCAGTTGTTATCAAGAGGATTTCTTAATATCAGTTGAATATAGAAAAGACATTTTCTGTAGTCTATGTCTAAAGACTAGCGACAGAAAAAGAAAAGCTATGGCATGATCATAACTGAATAAACTCACTGTGTTCATAGACCACATTGTGGAGATCTACTTTTTGTTGCTAGGTAAGTCATATCTCTATTTACAGCTTTTTCAAAAGGCTGAATAGTCGGAGACATTTTGTAATTTGAGATGGAGTCCTAAGCTCCAGTGAGAGAGATGTGCTCTTCCTAGATTGTACAAAATAGAGCAGTTACACAAGGTGGTGTAGAGGAGAGGGGAATTTTAAGCGATACTGATCATTCAAACAGCAACTACATTAAAAAGACGAATACATTCAGCCCACCCTTCTACAAAAACACATCTGTTCCCACCGCTAGCTCCACAATTAACACATAGACTGATTCAACACTAAGAATTATAAATTGCTGTATTCTCTCAGTTCCAATGAAGTGATGAAGAAAATGGGTACTTTTGGACATCAAAGGTGTTAAGTGAAATGACACCTTAGAAGTGTTTACTTTCCCCAAATCAAAGTCAGCTACTTTCCTGATGCATAATAAGTTTTCAACTAGGATGACAAATAACACTAGAAGAAAAATTCAAAATTATACTGCAATAGGAGGAGATTCAGTTCCAACTATACTTTATATTCTCATTTATGACATGAGAAATCAGGATTTATTCAAAATGTAGTGCTCATTCACAGCTTTGCCACAGATAAGGAGAGAAGGCAACAAGAATTGTGACTCAAAATGAAATCCAGCCGCACTGCAGTCAGTGGCAAAACTCTTAGGGAGCTTAGCGTGACTGTGATTCTGTCTCAAGTATTTTCTTGGTTCCTGAGGGAGGGGTAATTGAAATAATAAAGACAAAGAGAAAATCTTCAATGCCATAACTTGCCTGCAGGTTGTAGCTTTTAGAGCATATTTTCACAACAGCTGAAGCAGGATCATCAGGCTACTGCCATCTGAAAACCAGAAACATTTAAATGGTGTAAACAAAAATAGATTGCATAGAAGTAGGTTTTACCAAGCTGAGAGAAGAGGCACAGCAGTCCAGCTGTACTGGAAACAAAAGAGATCTTTCCTCAGTGAGTGCACTGAGCTGTGTGCAGATCCCAGCACCCACTGAATTAAAATGCACCTCTGTACAACACAGCCTTGCAAGGAGTCCATGCCTTTTGTTGGCTTTCAGGGTATGGATGCAGAGCTGCGGTGTGTTTCAGGCAGGTTCTCCCCATGTGCTATAGGCACCATCACTCTCCACAGCAGCCAGGTCATGTCTCAAGCCATTCTCCAGAGTAGGTGATGTGGAGTTTTGAGAGCATTCCCATCCTGTGACTTTAAATAAGCAAAATGCAGATGTCTAACAGTCAATTCAAGTCTGAACTAGATGCTTTGTGTTTAAACTGCTGTTTGCAAAGGCAGTCACATTTTGCTTTCTTGGTGCAAGAATTACTAAAAAAATTGCCAAACCAAAACCAATGTACACTGCATTATCATCTAAAATAATCCCTTGTCACAAAGTCTTAATCTCTCACTAACTCTTCTTAGCCAATTAAGCCAAAACTTTCTCAGAAACTGGCTGGCAGGAAAAGATTCCCTTGCTCCATCCACAGCAAGCAGTGGATTGGCTGCTTAAACAGAACATTGAGAACTTAGGTTAAAATAGAAGTTGTGTTCGCAGTGATTTAAATGTATATTTTGTGTAAGTCTTTTCTATTTATTCAAGTATACTAAAGGAGCAAGAAGTCATTCTCCGGTTTAAATTATTTCCTTTTGTTTGGAAAAATAGTCATCCAAGGAGACTGGTGGGACTTGCACTTCATACTGTCTGGCCAGAAGTAGGCATTTAGTATATCTTTATGATAGAGAAAAACTTGGAGGACAAATTATATGATATACACAAAGTGATATACATCCTTTGATAAGAGAGCAGTCTTTCAACGGAAAGGACTGTCCTGTGGTTGCTATCCTGACAAAATGAAGATTTCTTGGAGGTCATTCCAACCTTGATGATTCTATGATTCCTCTCCTCTCAAAACTGTGATGGCTGTTCTTTATCAAAGGACATCTTTTCCATGATTGTCAGATGTAAACTAATAATCTGCATATATTCTTAGAGCAATCTGTAACTTCCTTGAGAAGGAAATTTTTAAGGAGTCTTTATTTTGCTATCAAATAGTGTAATTAAAGTTACTAAAGTCAAATTACCCTGACTGTTTTCCTCTGATGCTTTAGCAGATGTGAAATAGAAAAACAAAATATGATACAACACAGTAGTTCAGATATCCATCTTCAGCGGCTCGCTACGTCCACAGGCAGTGAGAAGTCTCAGGGAGTCTCTACAGCAGCTGAGAGGAAATCCACTGGTGCTCCTCAGGAAGCTCTCACCACCTCTAGCTGGAAGTTTGGGACAGGCAAGCTTGTCACCAATAGCCTAAGGTTTAGCTCTGATTTATTCTGTTTTTCTGAACTTACTCATGTAAAGGTGCACATCTGTCTAATCTCATATGCTAATTGGACCTCAAAATGTTTAGTGAAAGTGAACAGAGAATATCTTTGCAGAAAAGACTTTCAGAACAGTAACACCCACCACGTAAGATCAGTTCTTTCTCCTTGACCAAGAGCCTTTTTAACACACACTAACTACTCCGTGAAGACTTAGACTGGCTGTTGCATGGCAAAAAGGCCTCAGCAGGGCTGGGGCTCCAGCACTGAGGCTCCCTTGAAGCAGGAATGTGGCTCCTCTGTGGTCATGTGCCCACCTCAAGGGCGTGGGTTCTGTTACCAACAGCCCTTGTTCTAAGATGACGGATGACATTTCTGCTCTTACATTGGTTGCTTTGTAGGTTCTCTCTCCTCCCCCCAAAGATTTGGTGATCCTCTTATCCTAGTTATTGTTTGGCAAGCGTTTGAACAGACCATTATTTCAGCCATGCCTCAGGGATGAGATAATGTAGAAAATGCCATATTAAGAAACAGCCAAACAAACTTCATTCTGTGAACCGCAATGGAGTGACGATAGAGCTAGAATATTTACAGCAAATCAATGAATCTGTCTAATTACTATGCTCTAATTTAGATCATTTGCTTCTACAGTGGGAGGCAGACTACTGGTGGATTGTTCCTCCCTCTTTAAGACCTAGAGCTACATATGTCATATTGTGAAAATGTGATACAAAATTGATTCTAAAAAATTGCCTTCATATTACTCACTAGGAAGCAATTGGAGTCAGGCCAGGAGCAGATGGCAGCTCAAAAGGCAATCCTCTTCCTCCTCGAGAAGTACTATTACTTTGTACTTCAGTGGCAGTATTGATCTAAGAAACCTGATGCCTTTTACAAACAGTAATGAACGTAATTTTTTAGTGCCCTGGTAGCAGAGTTAGTAGGATTTTTCTGCTTTAGCACATGGGGAAACTGATGCAGGCCAGGTTTGCAGCATTCCCATGCCCAGAGTTTTCCAAGAGATTCCGTTCTCCATCTGAAGAAAAATCAGCATCTCTAAAATCCCAGCATTCTGCCACAAGCATGGCACCCAAACATCAAGCACATGAAATTAAGGGATGGTAATTAGAGGCAGAGACAAAGCCATTGGCAAAAGGAGACTTTCCCAAGCCCCACAGGAAAGTAGGTAGCAGGACCAGGACTCAGAGCAGCTCAGTTCTGAGCTGTGCTTTGTAGGCTCTCCCTGTGAGCCCATGGGAAGTATCAAGCTACTCCTGAAACAACTTGCCCACAGAAAGCACCTCTTGGACAAATTAAGCACTTGTTAAAGTGAAACTGAATTTCTGAACGTGAATACCTGCTAGACGTTATACCTTGCAGCACAGCTGGATCCAGGGAACCTGCTGAGATGGTGAAACTCTCCATAAATAGGCATCAGTATGTTTCCCTAGTCAGGGCTGAGCAAGCCTGGATAATGAAAGAGACATTTTTAAAATGGAAAAGCAGAAAGATTTTCCTACTTCTTACACAGATATAGTAACCAATACAGTAACGATATTGAAATGTGAAGAATTTCAGCCCAAGTGTTGGGGGATGGTATAAATAAGTTAATTTGAGAGTGGGAGAAAGCTTGCATATTTCTCAGACCTTATTCTTATATGCAGTGAGGTCAAAAACAAAACCCTCAAGCATGAACACTGGGCACACAGCAAACAACTTTGCTGTAAATTACAGTGCGTATCCCCAACAGCAGATCTTTACTGGGTCTAAACTGTCTATGCAAGTGAAGCTAGAAAAACATGTATCAGCCAAACATTATCTTCAGACGTATGTTGAATATACGTGGAATACATGGCATGGTTTGCAAAGTTTGCAGTAGCACTTAGGTAGATGTGAAACTTTGGCATGATTTGAAGTGGGGTTTCTCCTCATAAGGATTTTACTTCATACTTATGGAAGGGTGATTTCTCATGGGTTTTCAAAAGTGGACTCTTTCATAACATAAATACTTTATAATGATCTTCACCATGTAAGTTAGCAAAGGAGAAAAAGAAAGCTGAACCAGTGGCAAACTACATAGGAGACAAAAAATTCAAGTTTCTGAAGAGTCAGATTTAATTTTTCTACTAGCAGTTCAGAAAATTAGTTTTGCAGAGAACAAGCTATTTTTATAAAAAGGTGGTTTGCTTTATAGAATTTAATTAATGTATTACTCTGGGTGTATTTCAGTGCTGACATTCACACCCTGCCAGGCTACTTTTCAAGAAAGCAGGCTGCATTATAAACTATGATCCAGTTCTGGTCCCAGTGAGGTCAAAGTGCAAGTTGGAGTCAGACTTGATTTCTTAATCTCTAAACTTTGCAGCATGTTGTATAGTTAAAAGTTTTTCTTTTGATTGCTTACACACTGATATTTTAATTCGTCTTTATTTCTGGGAAACTGAAGTGAGGTATGTTGAGGTCTTTATATTTTTTTGTCAACTCACCTTCCCATACTTTGAGGCAGTGAGGTAGGGTATCATTCTACTATCATGTGTGGACAGACCAAATGTTAAGAAACAGCAAGAAATAGAAGTATTTCTCCAGGGCAGTGAAACACTACCTGATGGTAAGTTTTCAGAAAGCAAGCAGCAACTGACCCTAAGGTTCAGGTTGAATATTAGGAGGAATTTCTTCATAGAAAGGGTGATTAGACATTGGAAGGAACTGCCCAGGGAGGTGCTGGAGTCACTGTCCCTGGAGGTATTTAAGGAGAGACTGGATGTGGCATTTGGTACAACATGGTCTAGTTGACATGGTGGTGTTAGGTCATAGGTTGGACTCGATGATCTCAGAGCTCTTTTCCAACTTAGCTGATTCTGTGATTCTGTACAATACCAGTAGTGAACCTTGTGGTCAGATAGCCCTTATATCTGCAGTGGAAGGATCCTTTCACTCAGGTGCACAGGGGAACATGGCCCTCACTATAGCAAAATGCAGGCACCCAGTATCACACGAGCATCATGCGTGGCTATATAATTTCAACATCATGTCTTATGAATTCCTGTTGCCTAATTGAGCATGAATATCTCTCGGAAGCACCAGTGTCTGTATCATATGATAGGACAGAGACCAAAGGGTGTGCAGGAAAGGGAACAAGAGGGAGAAGACTGTGTCCTTTATACAAATGGTAAAAAGACTTGATGCAGCCAATATGTTATGGGATGTGTATCCATGCTCTAGAGATTGATTAAAAGAACAATATTCTTGAGTCATAACATGTCACAGCAAAGAAAGGATCACATTTGCAGACAAGTCTGCTGGTGCAGAACAGAGCTGATGTGGAACTGGAAGGCACAGTTAAATCCATGCTGTGACAGACATGGGACTCTTCATTTAGCAGATAGCATTCGCATACAGACATCCTTACAACCTATGTTATTTGCTGCACCAGCATATTCAGTGTTGTTTACACAAAGGAAGTAAGTAAATTGTCTTCCATGAATAGCAAAAATCCCAGTCTCCCTTTCTCCTTGAGAAGTACAGAAGCCAGTAAATGTAAGCCAACACCATAAATACTATTATTTGTATTACAAGGGTTCCCAGGTTCTCTGATTGCATGACAGAATGTCATTGCACTGGTCAAATGTTGGAAAACATTTAATTAGCTTATAGAGCTATTAGTTGATCTCCATTTTACTAGGTGCACCCCATCACAGAATACCCCGTAAATGAACTTGCCCTTGAATACAATCATAGGAAGTCAAGGTGTTCTCACTTCCTCTGACAGGAGGATTTTGCAACAGCCACAGCAACACAGCTTCACACTCACAGGGTGAACACTGAAGTCTGCATTGCACAGAACCTTGACTGTATGATGACAATGGCATAGTGATATCTGTCCAATCTGTCCCTGCTGCATGTGAGTCCTAAGGACTACTGATAACAACAGGACTGGCTGGGATGACTTGAGTAAGCAGGCCACTAACCCACTAATTGCAGGTAGTCATGACAGGGAAAGACTCTGAATACTTGAGGACTTCTATCATCAAATTCAGTCCTAAGAAATTCTCCTACTTGGCATACAATCCCTTTCATGAGCTTACAAATCTAAATGATAAAGCAATTTTAGTTACTTCTCTTAGCTCAGTTCCTCCCAAATAGAAAACTATATCAGAATTGCATTCCTCAGGTAGTCTGCAGCCATCTTCTAATTTCCAGCCTAAATATATTCACAGCCAATCTTATTTCCTTCCTGACACCATTTGTCTGTCTGGTCTATTTGTGACTCAGTCCTTATTTATGACTCACCGGTGTGAAAGATAAGATTTGTGGCTTAGTGAGTGGCCTAATTGCCCAAGCAATGATTATATTAGAAATGCTCTAAGGAAACATGTAAGTGCCCTTCTTAAAGTCCAATTAAAGAAATATATTTACATCTAAACAGCCGTAAATAAAAATTTCTAAATATATTTGATGTGGAATTTTCTGGACAAATATTTAGGCTGTGTTTGCTAATCACCGCAGCAATTTTCTTCCTGAGCCTCTTGTTCAACACGTGTACAAGGAAAAAGGCAAGGTGGCATGGATTATATGATGATGTTACCTTTCTCTGTTTCGTTAGCCTCCAGTTGTGGGAGTGAGCAGCTTTCCTGATGTCCGTGCTAGGCTGTGGTTCGTGTGAGCTTGGTTGAGCCGATGGTAGGTGGGCGACTTGGCAGAACAGCTGGAACAAATGGCAAAAGTTGTCTTGGTCGCCCATCGGAGGCAGCATGTTCTGGCTTTGGTTCATATGCTCTGCCCCATAAAGATCTGGCTGGAATTTCAGCTGCTTATGGATGTTGGGATAACAGCAGTGGACAGCAACATTTTTCAAAATGTGCTTAGATCTCAGTTCTGCAAAACACTAATCATGGTTGGATTGAAGATTTTGCAAGAGCAAAATTAAATGTTCATGTAGGCAGCCTGGAGAGGGCCCAGGAACAGTTATCCATTACTAGTAATTGTTCATTTTATTAGTCTTGCAGTACAATCTAGACACTTTAGCCACAGACAAGATCTTCATTGTCCTCAGCACCATAAAAAGCCAGAACAAATGGCCAATTTTTTTCCACATTTGGTGGAGTATTAGCAAACAATTTCTTGGAGGAGGCTGTTTTTTTCTGATGGCAGTCTATCAAATCCCAGTTTCCGCTCTGCTACCCACTGTCTATTCCATGAGTGTTATTACAGACTCCTTCCTCAGGTAGCACCGATCAAATACGCTTACACTGCTGTGTCAGTCACCCAAACTGTGCTGATTTATGCTTGCTGCGTCACTTCAGTGAGAACAATGACATTACACCAACTGACACCAGCACAGGATCTGGCCCTCGCATGCTGTCAATGCCATTTAGTACCACTCTTCTCTTTCTGCTTCTTCCTCAGTGCAAGGAGATTATTCTGGCTGGCTGCAACCAGGAGCCAGGCGCAACTTGGCTCCCTTCCTGCACCCAGCCTCCCCAGCTCATTAGATCCCAGAGGAACAGGGGGTGTGGGAGGGGAGAAGATCCGGCCCTTTAGAGGTGGTTCCATTTATAAATATTGACTTTAATGCTAATTTCATGTAGTTGCTTGTAAAAGTCTTTTAGGCTGAAGCAGAAGGCACACTGCAGATGGCAAGGATATTTTTCACAGTTTTTATGGTGGATAACAATATACTTGACATTTTGCTCATTAAATGTGAGCCTTGGTATGTGAGTAAACATGCTAAGCATCTGCGCTCTAAAATTACCAGTGTGAAAAGCAACAACTCAAATGTTTCAGTCAATAAATGTACAGCACAGAAGCAACATTCAGCAACTTTCTGAATGCTGTGTGCAAGGCGAGGACTGAGTTTGCAGTATTACATGGAACACTCTAGAACCAACAAGGAAGAAATAACATATTGCTTTACAGTCCATATTTTTGAGGATGAGGATTACATCCAAAAATCTCTAAAGTCAACGTAAACACGTGGTAGACCATACCCATCAATTTGTGTTTCTAGGGGAAATAACATGTGCCAAGCTGCAAAACTATATTGGGAAGAAAGGAATGGAGCCAGAGTGAGCTGGAAAGGTGGAAGAGATGGTCTGTGGAGAAGAAGAAGGCAGTCTGCCATTGGGAAGAACAGTAGAGTGGGACAAGAAGGGCCAGAAGGATAGATGTGTGGTGCAGTGTGAGCAGTTGTGATGAGCGACCAACCATGAGGAGATCAAACAGAAGAGGTGCCGCAGAACTACCACAGGCACTTTCCTGCTGCCCTTCTTTGGGTTTTCACACATTCTTAAAGGAATGAACAAGAGAAAGGATGAAAACTCAGGTGGAAAGAAAAGCTCAAAGGGTAAGATAGCTGTAGGATATTCATCTAGTATACGTGCTTTCTGCTTGTCTTTTAAACATTTTGGAGATACTACCTTGAGATAGCTGCAATTCTGAGTGAATTAAAACACGCCTGAGGAAAACAAAATTTAGCTTAGTACATCTTGGGATGTTCACGACTCCAGGCTCTTCCAGAAACCAATACTATGTAGGCAACTACTGCAAGGTTAAAATTTAAAAAATAAAGGGTGTCTAGATTGAAGTAAGCAGAAGACTAGTGTCTCGTAGTTTTACTCATGGATTTAGCATGTGTTTTGGCATATTTCAAGACAAACAATTTGTTAAATCTGTATAATGAAAATGGATATGAAGAAAGTGAGACTTGCCATATGAAATGATGATTTATTTAAGAAAAGACCAGGAGGATTAAGGTAATGCTGACTTCTTTGTTATCCTCCATCTCTCACAGCAGTGTTGGCCTATAAACATGGTTTTTTATTTTGTAATATACACAGATGTTCTCTCCCTTTTATCATGCCTTCATCTTCCCTCATGTCTCCCATTATATCTACATTCATCCCAGTGTTAAATTCCTATTTTCTTTGACAGCTACAGTTCAACTTGTGTCTCATTTCTCCCTCCAAATAAAACTCCTTGAAACTTTTGTTACTTGCAGGAAGTCAGATCTCTGGTATATCACATCATGATGTTAGAGACACTATTAAAAAGAAAAGATTGCAAAATCAACTTGAAGTGGGAACTCTGATACGAGCTTGGCTACAGTACTTCTTATTGCAGTGGAGGGTTCTGCCAACTGAAGCAGTGGATAAAACTCTGGTTTATGTAAGTGGAAATTGATGCCTGAAGAGGCCTCCTAGAAACAGAGACTAGACAGGAGTAAGGGAATAAATATTTATAAATAAATATTTATTTGAAAGGCCTTCAAAGGTACCCCCTGAGGAGCCAGAGGCTACTGCCAAGACGGACCCCAAGATGGACGGCAGGTCACGAGTTCTTCACACTTTTATAGGTTTGGTTCATTTGCATATCAGGGTTAATTCTCAAATTAAAGCTTCAGTTAATTACGTCATTTCCCCAAGCTTGCCCCCCCCCTTTCAGAGGCTTTTGTTTACATTTTGGGCATAGGACGGTCTGGGTGTCCTTGGAGAGCCAGAGGCTTTTTTATGTCTACCTAGCACGAGAGAGCAGAAATTAACAGGCTGCAAGAAACTTCAGAGTTACACACTAAGCAGTACGGAATTCAAAAAATATAAAAGTTAAAACCTGAGGCATCAAAATGAGGTTAGATCTGTAATTGACCAAACCAAAAGAGATTGGATGGATTTTACACAAAAAGAAGGTAAGTATTAAAAATCTTTTCACCTTTAGACCCATCTAGTCACTCTATCTAATGATCCTCATGCTGAAACCACATTCCAGCACTTTTTTTCCCAATAGTTACGGACAATCAAAACTTGAATGAGAACAAACAACTAAATCCTGAATTTGTTACAGAAGAATTTAAGTAAGTGGCAGTCTCACACATCACACTTAGCAAGATCAGAAGAATTACTGAAATCCCACAATGGGATAAATTAATTTGCATAACAAACTGCACATTAGGACAACTTCCTGATACTTGAGAGTTTATCTGTAAAACATCTTCATCTGTCTTCTTAAGTACTTCATTCTCAGAGGTAGGCCCCAATTCTTTTATATACAGCATCAAAGCTAACCAGGTTAACTGTAGTTACGAAGTTTCCAGAAATTACTGTGACAGCTAGGTATATAATTTATAGTGGAGAAATTAAATATTTAGCAAGATCAGTCTGGTCAGATTATTTCTGAAGGTTTACTATCAGATCTGATTGAGCAATGGCCACCTTACCAGGTTAGCCAGCTGTATAGATGTCTACATCAAGGTGTGTAAGGTCCTAGAACCTGACATCACCTTCTTGAAAGGGTGTTTGACAAACAGTAATAAATAGAAAAAAAAAGGATGAGGGGAGCAAATATGCAATTAAATTAAACAGGCCTAAACACTGAACTGACACCCACTAATTAAGCATGTTAACTCAGGAATACATTTTTCTTAGGAGCCTGATGTTTCTTCATGAAGTAGTGTGAATTTACAAGTAGTGTGAAGTGAGTCTCTGACAATCCCACTGAAATCATTCACATGTAATCCATCGAAAGAAAATAGTTTTCCTTCCTTGTCCTCATTTGCTTCAGGAACTACCAGGTAGGTCCCCCAGAAATCCTAAAGCACCATCTCATAGTTCAGTTATCACACAATTTTGAAAGAGGACTAATATGTCTTCTGTTTTGTGTTATGTGTCCAGTTCAGGAAGCTGAAGCAAGAGAATTTGGGGAATGGAAGAAACACATCGTTGGTCTCCTATTTGTAAATACACTACTGCTGTTTCACTGAAGAATCCTGCTCTTGGAGTAGCTCTGGAAAGCAGGAAGTGTTTGCCGAGGTAGGGTTTGATGTGAGGAAGGGTAACAGAATCTAGAATTTGCATATGCTGTTATATTTTCCTAGAAATTCTTATAATCAGTTTGTTGTGATGATTGATCTGTTCCACTGCTAAATGGTCTCAGGCCGTAAATCCTCATTCAGCAGGGAATTAGTAAGATCCCATGCTCAATATTAATATACTCGTTAGCTGACACCAGGGCACTCAGAGCATGAGACATTTATTCCAGACAGATAGCAGTGAAATGTTTCCAATAATTCCTGACAAGGAGACTTGACACCATGACATATATTCTATAGTTTAGAAGGAACTGTGATTAGTAAGCTGTGGCATCTGCTATATATTTCTTAAAAAGAAATCCTAGATACTTGGAAGGCGGAACTGTGAAGTTTTTTCCATCTATTGAAAAATGGACATGGTTTTCAAATGGTAAATATTACTCACTCATGCCTAAGATCCTGAGAAGCCTCAACAGCAAAATGTCAGTATTGCGGTGTGGTGTGCTGTGACATAACAGCTTATCCAAGTTAACACCTCCTTTGGTGATAAAGCATTTCTGTCTGAGAGCCCAGCATCTTGCTCAAGTTGCCACATGTAATATACCACCAAATCTCAGCTGTTATAGGACTACCATTTACCAGCTTGTAACAAACCCATGGTATTGCAGATGCCCCCACAGGACAACAGACACATGTTCTGCGGCAGGATTTCTGGTGTCAGTTGCTATGATGTTGGAAGAAAGATAACGTGGCATCAGAAGTAAACAGTGCAGTCATTCAAGGGTTGGCATCCATTCCTGAACATGGCATGTATATGTTCTTTGTCCACACCAGCACCACCCTTCTGAATTGCTAAGGGGAAAAGGATGTCTCTGGAGTTTTGCCACAGAAAACACATTCGGTGCTGGTTTTCAAAAATGCCTTCTTTTTCTCACCTGAGGTGCTTTTCCATGGCTGCGGTCAGGTGAGGAAGATCAGCACACGGTGAGCCCAGAGGATGTGAAGAAAGAATGACTGATGTATCTCTCTGGGACTGGTGGGATATCCATCGTACCATTGACTCAGGTATAAAGGCTAGATATGCCTCAGCTAGATGAATTTTTATAGATACGTGCAGTCAGTATCTATCATGGGCATTCATTTTCCTCTACTTGGAAGGAAAATATCTTCAGAATTCCTGGACAGAGTATCTGGAATTACCAATTCCTTGGTAGTATTTGGTCTTGATAGAAAGTTGATCTAGCCCTTTATTTTCAAAGCTCCTGGAGAGAATGGTGCTTCAGAACTGGCGGCACTCAGCTCCTGACCAGTTGGGCCTGTGAGCATAGCAGCGGTGGTACTGGGTCAGACCGAGGCCACCAGCCCGGTGCCCTACCTGGAGGGATGGCCGATATGTAGATGCACATGGGAGAACATAGCAGCATATCAAACACAAAGTGGTATTTCCTTCAGTAGTTCCCTGTTCTTAATGTTTTGTGCCTCAGGGATTCCCTGCATGAGAGCTATCTTCTTTTAATTTAATGTATTCGCCAATCAGGTTTTGCACCCATACAATTTTTAAGTCTTTGCAAAATCCTGTGATTAAACGGAGGAGCTACTTACTATAAGTTGCATAATGTGGTATCTCTGTCTATTTTAAACCTGTAGCCTGCTGTTCTTTTTTGATATCCTCTGATTGCTATATCATAAAAGAAATCAGGCACTTTTCCTGGTCCACCTGTCCTCTGCTTTGTTACTCATCTCTTGGAAAGAAGGTGGCCTTCATGGGGGGGATGTTAGCTCTGTTCGTCCCTGCTTCATTCAGGCCTTCCTACACTGCTGAAACAACACACTGCCTGTGATGAGAGGAACCACTTATCTATCCCCACTTTTTCCTCACGGCTACTTCTTAACTTCACATGCTGTGAGAAGATAATCTTTCTAACGAGACGGAGTCAGAGCAAGCATCCTGGGAAAGAGAAGAGGATAAGAAGGAAGAAGACAGCAAATTTCAGAAATCTTTCCAGAAATGGGAAAATCTTAGCACAGAATTCCTCTCAGGGGCTTTTTATATGGCAAAGGGAAGATGGACGAAATGCAGCAGCTCCATTTCCCTAACTGAGACCCACATCTGTAGAAAGAGGCATTTCAAAACCATCAGAGTTTATCAGGTCCCGACAGACTCTGACTGCTGCTGTACTAAAGAGTGAGCCTGGAATAGGTATCCAGGGAAAACACCACAAGATCTGTGCCATGCAGAGAAACAGAGGACATCCAGGGATGAAAACAAGGGCAAGAGCATCCACACAGATTCACCTTGAGGTCTGCACTGCGCAAGGACTTATGAATTAAAGAAGGATGTGGGTTGAGGCATATCGCTGGATGAATTTGCTGTCTTTATGGAAGTCCCCATCACTCAGAGCAGAAAGGAGCCTTTCACTGCAGGACCTGCTGGGTCTACACTAACCCACCTGCATGCCAAAGCAAACATTATTCCCGCAGGGCCCTCTGTGCTACGTGAGGAGTACAGTTTCAAACCTCCCCTGCTCCAACCACTTTGGGCACTAAATGCGAAACTGTAGACCAGCTTCGCAGCTGGTTCAGACTGGCTCAGCTCCTTCAAAATCAGTGGAGTTCCACTGCCACCATCTAATTGGGGTTTTGGCCCAATATTCAGCCTTCAGTTCTTTAAGAAGGCAAGTTGTGAATGTTTTTTAACCTGTTGCAGATGTTCCCTTTTTTGCTCTTTTCTCCCCGCCTTTCCCTTTCCCTTTGCCTGCTGCAGCCATCTCTCCCTATCTCCTCAGCTACCAGAGCTCACATAGAGGGCATTGTTAGTTACACTTTACAGGGGGTGGAAAGCACTAAATCATGGGTTAGGAAAATAAAGTTCTTACCCTGCAGCAATCAGAGGCAAGCAATACTTCACCACCAAAACACGGCATGTGCAATGGTGCATTTTAACTGGATTCCAGGGCACAGAAATATTTGCAGCTCTCGGTACTAAATTATACTCACATCCAATATCTCGGATTTTCATATTACTCAAACATAAAACTGTCACCATGTACATTTGGGGCTTAAATTATGTAGAGATGATATTTTATTGCATAGAATTTGTTTGCATCTCTGTGGAAACCTGGCAGCTATCCCACTGCTGAAGTCCAAAGGGGCAGTGACAATTTAGGAAAAAGCTGAGGAACAGTCCAAGAAAACAAGCTACATATGCTTAGTTATCTAATTGCTTTTTTTAAATTTTAATATTGGAGGGAAAAATTCGTGGAAGAAAGCATGATTAAATAAAAGTTGACCTCGAGTAATTTGAACGATTGGCCAAGCAGCAGCATAGGATATTTTCACAGGAATTGACCTTCACCCTGATTAGGTTCCTGTTTGGGGTAGAGTTAACTCACCTACTGGATTGCGTAAGCTACCTGTAAGTGGTAGAACTTCAGCCTGGGGGAAGTAAACCTAGTTGCCACTCCTGTGCAGCCACGGAATGGGTGAAGAGAGGTAGGTGTGATGCCCTGGGATTTTGGTATGCAGGAAAAGGGCTGCAGAAGCTTAGGATTTCTCCTCCTATGCACTGAGGAAGTGTGTGTTCCTGGATGTGTGGTCACAATATCTCCTTTGCCTGCTTGGTTTGGAAGGAGTGGTGCTGACACCAAGAGATAAGGTGAAAGATGGTGGAAACAGGACCTTTCTGACCACTCCAGGTGGCACAGCAACAGCCAAAAGAAGACGTGAGCTCAAACACCTTTCCCTTGGAATAAAGGATGGCTAGGGAATAATGAATTTTAACCCCCAAATGTGACCTCACCTCAGCTCCATGAGCAGCACTACTATTCTCTCACACATGGCAGAATCCAATCAGTGAAGATGTTCTCCAGCCATCCAGAGGGCAAGCTTGCTGCCTGTGCCTGGGAGATGTGTGCTGGGACCACACGGCTTTCACTTCTGTGTTCTATCTGAGCTGGCATATCATGCCCAGTGCGAAATTTGACAGGAAATGACTTTGCATGAATGTTCTTGTGTTTTGCTTGTTCAGGTGTGTCTGTGTGGGTCTTAAACTCTAGGGGAGGGGGGAAATAATTAAATAATGCATTAATTTTTAAAAAATGAAAATAATATGGCATTTCATTATGACTGGACTTCAATAAAGTAAAAAAAAAAAAAAAAAGAGAAAAATAATGTATAAACAGCTCTCAACAGCATTTCCTCCAGAGCAATAGAAAATTTTGTTAGCTGATGTTAATTTTCATGCTTCTGTGGGAGAAGTGAAAAAGGCATGCTGAAAGTGATATTTTTGAGATACCACTAATAAAAATGCAGCATAAAAGTAGCACCTTAATTCTGTGTTCCTGCTGGAGAACACACTTTTTTGGCTCAGGTTTTTCCTGTCTCTGCGCTCTGTGCACATAGCTATCAGCAAATCTGCACTCCAAATGCTGATGCCAGCACAGCCATCCTTCATCAAGACCAGTTCATTTCCCAAACTACACTTCATGCAACCAAGTTACTCTAGTAGGTATCCAGTTTCTTTTTCTTGCCCTCACTTTTAGTTTCGGGTGGATCACAGATAAGGAACTGCCCTGCTGGCATCCTCATGGGTCACAAATGGAAAGGGTACCAGACAGACCAGATGTTGCAACCTGCCTGGAAATTTTGTATGGGCTGTTCTGGAGCTCTTTCTGACTGGGACACCCATTAGTCTTCCCTGGGAGGGGTTGTGTGAAATGAAAACGCATCCCAGGCAGCTCTTCTCCTATCCCCCGTCCTGTGCATTTGGGACAAGCCATTAAGACAGGGCACTGCCTGCCAGCAGTTGTCTATGTCTTGTGTGGTGCTTATCTCAGTCAGCTCCTATTCCTGCACCTGTTGTGTCTGGAAAAGGGTAGGCGAGAAAGCACGACCCTGGGCAGCTAGAGTGAAGCACAAGGAAGCTGGCCCGTGCTAATGAATGTCTCCAAAATACAGGTGGAGCATTTTAAGCATGTACTTACCGAGCCTGCTTCATACTCTCTATGTAAGTAGTTCTCTCCCAGGGCAACTGCAGGCATTTCTCCTCCTGTGGGCTGCCCATAATTCTGCATTCAGCCGTAGTCTCCTCAGATGCCACCATTCTGAAGAACTCTTCCTCCTCCCACTGACTTCCCACCAACTTCCCACCCTTACGTGCATTCATGCTTAGCATGTCCTTGCTCCACACAATTTCTATTTTGAGGATGGAAGGCTCCCTGCTCACCCCACCCCACCCCCACCTTCACGTTGGGGTTTTGAGGGGACAAGAGGGTACCTGAGCTTCCCTCCCTCTCTGCTGCAGCCTGTAAGAACAGTGTTGGGCACAGTGAATCCACCTGCCCCTGGTACTAAGCCGCACCTTCGCCCTGGTGGAAAACCCTACTCTCATTGAAGAATAAGAGCATTTCCATGTCTGCTGCTCTGTGCTTCCCATGCTTCTCCCCAGAACTAGTGCAACTGTGGGGGAGGGAGGCACAGAAAAAGCACTCCCTTCTACACAGAGGATTTGCAGGCATTTCATGCTTTTGTTATATAAAATTTTACGAGTGGATTTGCAAATATTGAGCACAGATATTATAGGTGGAGAGGCTCTGGAAGAAGGGCCTTGGGCCAGGCATATATCAGGGCAAGAGAGGAAGGGGGAAGGAACATATGTAAATCTGCTAAGCAACCTGTGTTATCTTTCATTGATATTTGTATGTAGAGCACATATATTTGTGAAGTGTAAAACCCCTGTAAAGAAATGGTCTCAGAAAGATGTCTCCAGATGCATATTTATTTTTTTAAAGAGAGTACATTGCTATAAAACTCTCCAGCCAATTTTTTATTATTATTTAGTTAGACTGCCTGAGCATTCCTTTGCAAAATGAGCTAATAAAGCTAGGAAAACTGATGACACTGGTGCTTGGACAGCTATCAGAGGAAAAGAATAAAGTATTCGTGTAGGGAGAGAACTGAAACATTTCCAGAACTCCATTAACAGAATGAGAAGTGTTTTCAGAGAAGATGAGCTTCTATATTAGGAAAGCTTTACTTATTTCCTCTGAGATTCTGCCAGTCCCATGGGAGAAAGAAAAGGCAGTGGTGGGGGTAGGAAGAGAAGAGCAGCAAATAGACAGGAATTGAGAGGATTATGTGGAGAAAAATACTTTGCCACTTTTTATGCAGGATAAAAAGGGTATCCTGTCTGAGCATGAGAAGAGCTTTCTTTAAGCAGCACCTGCCATACAGTTTTCCTGCAGCTTCCCAGGACTGGGACCAGATGGGAGAAAACAGTTTTCATCCTTTGAATCGGTGGTACACACTGAGCACAGAGGGATTACACCACCAACCTCCACACACCGACACTGCAGTGCGAGCATGGCAGCAGGAAAGTGCACCCACCCCACACAACACACACACCCAGAGAGAGGGCAGGAGAGCAGAGCAAAAAGAGGTTAGAGGAGAAGTGTCCTTTCGTACAATTGAGCTGTAGCAACTGCTGAGATGAGCAGTAGGAACTGCTAGAAGCTAAAGTGACAGCAGCAATTAAAAACAAGAACAACCAACATCTGTTGATAAGATGTGCTGCTGCAAGTGAGATGTGTTTACAATAGCTGAAAGAGATTAGAAGAAAATTTCTACTCCTCCCCACTTACTCAATGTGTTTGACAGCTCTCTTGATATTTTAAGTTTTAGTGTCTTTACTCTTTAGCTAGACAATTCTCCTTGTTTGTGCAAGTCCTGCCTGACAGTGTGTAAAAGAAAAAAAATTTAGTAAGAGAGGAATATCATCTGATTGTAACCCCCTTTCCCCCCAAAATGGATGGGCTGTCCATCTCTTCTCTTTGAAGAGAAAAGGGAATTTAATTTCTAGTTGATGGCTTTTATGTGAGAAAGTGGTTCCATGGCAAAGAAAAACCTCTAACAAAAATAAAAGAACCATGGTGGGAGAGGTGGAAACTATTTGCTGTAGTAATACAGAAATCATAATTTGCTGTGCAATCAAAGCCTGTCATCCTAAGTGACACCTTTCCAACACAGGTTCCTGTAAGCTCTTTGTCTCCTTCCCTGCTTTCCTCTGCCTTGGTTACCCAGGCTCATCAATGTATTCATCAGACATGGCTAAATTTATGGCAGCCCTGTGTGCTGGGAGTTTAAGTAATAAATACCTTATTTACATGGCTGCAAGCCAGGAACTCTATGATGGCAGCTTTGCAATCACCACTTTGGTGAATGGGGCAGGGGCAGGAAAGAAGTGAGATGCAATCAAAATACAGTATGAAGGGTTGCAGCTCGGCATACAAAAAGCATTCTCTCATGCTGCAAAACAGCACAGGCTCCTGCAAAGCCGCAACAGAGAATCACTCTGTGGTCAACCGTGAGGGACCAGACATCCAGTGGGAAATTCCTGCAGTGGATGCAACAGCAGGACCCAAGGATGAAACCATTGTTGCCCGAAACCTATGAGGTCCCAGACTTCTGATGAAGTGGCATTTCCTACCCAGACCCTACTATACCTCCGCTAAGTACTTGTCATGCCCCTGCTTTTCAGCTATATGTTCCTACCTCCCAATAAAAGAAGTATTAATTAATTAGCTCTCCCACCTCCCTAGGAAAGGCAACAAAGAAAAAAGAGGGAGGAATGCAAATGCAACAGTAAAAGAATTAGCAGAAGGAAAGTGGAATTTAATATGTGGATTTAAATCTGTCCTTGTTAAAGATAACAATGAGAAAAGTATGCTACAGAAGTGTAAAGGAGCCTATCAGAGTAAAGGCAAAACTACACATCAGACACAGCTGTAAAAAGGAAATTCTGACTGAGCTTTTGCTTGAATTGATGCTTGAATACAATGCACATTTTTCAGTCTTGCTTTGGTACAGATGGACTTGATTTGACATCCTCTGGAAAGAATCCACATTTCTTCCTCAATTACGCAACTCCTGGGTGGCTGTGAAGCTCTGGTCTGATGTGGCCTCTGTGTTGCTCATCACTATATATCCTCGTAATTTCTGAAATACTTTACAGATGTCAACAGCTCTAATGTCTTCCAGCCATCAGTGAGTTGCCCCACAATGAAAAGCTTCATTCTCCACCCAAATCCAGAGCTGGACACCATGGCTTTAAATATGAGAGATGGAAGAGTCCCAGCTTTCCCAGACTTGTTCACAGTTCAGTGACAGACGACCCATAAAAGCTAAACAGGGAAAACAAAAAACGGTTTCTTCCTTGCGTGATGATTAGTTCTTAGACCTTGCAGTCTTTACATATTTGTGTTGTGGCTAAGTCCTCAAACAACCTCGGTAGTTAGTCATCTAGATTCTGTTGCAATTTTTAGGATCTTCCTACTAGAGGCCTTTAAGGTGGAAGGGCTTTCCCTCAAAAGCCTCTTCCATTTGTATCTGCTGGAGAACTCTCCCTAACCTCCCCTATTAATTTTATATAAAAGAACAGATTTTGTTCCTTCCTATCTTTATAGGAGTTAGAAAGGGGAGAAAATTAGAGCATTTTTTTCACATGTTGCAGAGGAGAGAGCAGGTCCAGGATATTCTGGTTCCAAAGAGACATAATTGTAGAGGCTTTCTTTCGATAGCTATTTATTTTTATCCCTTGCTCATGATTAGCTAAAAGGAGTTCATGTGCAAACTGACAGTACAGCAGAGACACTAGTCAGATCTAGGAGAATTTCCTCCCCTACTAAGTGGCAGTTCAAATCTACTTGAGCAGCAAAGAAAATGTTCACAATTTGAGATTCAAGATCATACTACAAGCAGAAATCCTTACCAGTCCCTCTATACAGCTAAAGAAAAGTAATTTCTTTTTATTCCTGAAAACATGCATTTGTATCAGACAATGTGTCTCCACTGGATCATGGTCTTGGCAGCAGGATAGTCAAAGCTAAATGACAGGCAGTGGAAGGATAGTTCAGGCAAAACCAAACAGGTCAGTATTTCAGTCCTTCATTTACCACTACACAAAGAAATGCTGCATACACTTAAAAGTAACTTTATCATTCAGCTCAAATAGCAAGTCCCTCTGCTTTGCGTATCCTTGTGCTTTGTAAAGCTGCTGACCCTACCTTGATGAAAGTGCATAAGGAATTTTCCTTTGCTTTCATTGTAAGGGAGGCCAAAGCCCCTGCAATTTAGAGAAACAAATCTAGGCTCCCTTGTGTTCAAGCATGAACATTTCTGAGTAGATAGCTGACCTCATTTCCCTAGGCAGTTTTCTGACAGATAGGGAGCAATGTACCTGTAAGTTCCTCAAGCTTCTTTTCATTTTCATGTCTAGCAGGTTAATATTACATGCTGTGGGTTCACTGGGAACGAAAGTGCAACCAACACATCGGTGAGCTCTGTCCTATCATGTAACACAGGTTGTAATGAATCACACATTTATGACCTAGTAAAACCTTCTCACTGTCTATTTTAAAGCTCGGGTTTGAGGCATGTATGCTTTGCATTGTCCTTTAGGAGGAGTAAACATTGATTGCTCTTTTTATTGCCCTTGCAAAGCTGCTGTGGCACCCATTCCCGGACAGGGACGGGCTGAGCAGCACTTGGCATGGCTGGGAGGCAGTGGTACAGGAATAGCTTTGAAGTCTATTTTCCTTCCATCTTGGGGCCATTTCACAGAGGTTTCCTGATCATGCAGTGGTGACTTACACCAGCAATTATCCAGTCCAATGAGTGGTGTGTTTCAGACTTATGAGTATTGTCAGGACATAGCCAAACTTTGTGGTGCCCCAGACACACAGCAAGCTGAATCATCCTCCTGTGTAGTTATCTCATTGCTGTTCGGTCTTCTTGTAAGAAGTCAATTAAGCCCCACTTTGACCAAGGTGCAGTACATGAATCTGTTGCTACACGTGCAAAAGTGCATATGAAGTTGTCTGAAAGGACTGACAAGACAGAATATCCTACTGATTTGTAATGGAAACCTTTTCACATAGATGAATAGAGATGTGGGAGAGAAGAGGTGGAATGATGGAGAGACAAGCCAAAGGAAGAGTAAATCAGGTCATGACATGTGATCTGAAAGACTGATGCTTCTTTTTATTTCAGGAAACATAAAATGGTCAAAAGCAGACTTCTTTGGTTACTCAAACCACAAGGTATTGTATTAAATATTGGTGTGTCTTCTTCAGTTTAATTTCTTAGTTGTTTTTCTTGAAGGTTGTTTTGAATTTCAGGAGAGAAACAATTTTTCAAAACATGGACAGTAAAATACTCAGGGCAAATGAAGAGGTTTTAAAAAAAATTCCCTGAAGAATGAGTATTTGAATACTTTTTTCTTTCTCAATATGTTGCTTAAAACAGGCATACAGCTCGTGGAGGTGAGGTGATTATGAGTACCAAATCATCTCCATTGAGTTCAACTGAATTAGACATCCTGCTGGCTGTATTTCTGTGCTTAGACATTTACAGATTTGGGCTGTTGCCTAGGGAATTGGCCTCATTAGGAAACTGTATTGTATATAACTGTGACTACGAAGTAATTTATACAAACCATGACTGGCTATTCTTTCTACATCACAGAAGAGGAGAAATCCCACTTGTGTCAATTCTGATTTAACGTTGGTGTTAGAACGCTGATGGACGACAGAGAACGGATATGTCACATCAGTTACAACCATATCAGTGATAAGGAATTGTTAAACATTCTGTATTCACAGAGGAAAGCACTTCAGTCTAGAAATACTGGGATTGTATGAGTGTCAAATAGCACTTCTCTTCATTTTATTCCGTGAAAGTGTCTCTAAGCAGATAGAGATGTTTAATAAAAGCATTAGCTATGTCAACAGAAGTAAAATATGTCTGTATATATGTGTGTATATAAACCTATATATATATACACACACATATATATATCACTTTTTAAAATTTAGCATTAATTTGAAATGCCTAGAGACATTTTCATCTATTTAAAAAACCCAAAACAAAGCGCAGACCTTCATCTGAGTCCAAGACTGGAAATCGTGCAACAATCCAATTTCTGTTCAAGTCAGAACCTGGATGGTGTTGGTTTCTGTAGAATTTTTATTTGTGCATACATCCAAACTTTTATATAAACACATGTTTTTCAAAAGAATCTACTTAAACTATGTTAAACTAAATCGTTTATAAACCAAATGACATTTTTAAAAATCAATGTAAGAACAACTTCATTGTGTAGGCAAGCCCTTAAGAAGTGTCAAATGTGGGAAGCAGAGATTGCAGATGTATTTATCTGATAGTGCTAGCAGGGAGGTCTTCGACACTGCTATTAGTTTAGAGCAGTAATTTGTCAGCACGTCTAAATTTTGGAAGGGATAATGCTCTACTCAACGTTAGTGATCCTCTGACTTGCCATCAGGCTTTTTTGCATTTTTAAACTTCTTAAGATTCCTGTAGCCTAGTATGTCTGCGTCGATAAATAGGCATAGCTAGCACATGCCTACCTTGCTACCTGGCCTTTACATCCACCAAAATTGTACATACCTGTTGCCTCAAAGAGCACAACAGCATAATTTAAATCTGCGACTGCCGGGTGCCAGCCTCACTGCCAGCTGCCGGGTGGGAAAGCCGGTTAGTGAAAGCAGTACCAATACATAAATATTATGTAAATGCATCTGTAATATAAATGCCACAATACTGACAGCAGACTGGCAAATGAACATGGAGAGATTCCTCTGTCAACATTGTAAAATAGGACCACTGAATGAAAGACCACCATGTGTACGCCCTGTTTTGCCCCCTGTGCTGCAGCATGTGCTTCTGGGGTTGGATGGCTCATGTACAATATTATGGGGCTTTTGGGAAGTGGCTGAATGTAGCCTGGTATATCATAGCTCCTGGGCAGGCCTAACCATGAAGGAAACATGGGCATTAATGTAATTGAGATTCTTCCTGTGGTCATTCGGTCCTGAGCCGTCAGAGGAGTTTTTGACGCAGCAGGTGACAAGATAAAAGATTTTCTCTTGTAGGACATCTGCTCAGTAGGATTGCCAGTTGGTGGCTTTCTCTCCTCCATGCAGAGTCATATTGTGGTCAGCCAAGGGATGGACTTCTGGTGTTTACTCTCTGCAGTGTCCAAAATCCTGCAACATTACTGTCTTTGATACTTAGCATGCCCTGACTTCCTCTGGATGTCTGCCATATGTGATGGAAGTACTTTTCCCCTCCCTAGGTAGGAGCCTCCAGATTAGATTTTTCTTTCACACATTGTTTCATTAGTTGTGTTCTGCTGCAGGAAAGCCAGGCACGATGCCAAGGCCTTTGCTTTGGGGCAAAGACATTTTAGGGAGCAGCACTTGGAAAGCCTTCACGTCAAGAGAAAGCTGCAATGGGGATCTAGATTCCCAGAGAAAGAAAGATTGCAGGTGAGAATATTTTAATTCCAGCTATTAAAAAAGGAGAAAGTCCATTACACGTGGACTAAACAGATTAAAGGTCTGGGGAGCTTTGCGGGGGAGATAAGGTGATGAGCAGTAGCTTTGTAAAGTAAAAAGGAATCTAGAAGTGAGGAAAGATCAAAATGTAGTGGCACTAGCAAAAAACAAAGTGTTTTTTCTAAGGGTTGAATGAGCTATGGAGAGCTGATCTTAAAACGCACTGTATTTTGTGACTTAGGTATAATTCATAGCTTTAACATATATTGAACAAAAATAAATCCCAAATTATGCAGCTGTTTATTTTTAAAAAGATTATAATGGTGAATTTATATTACAACATGAATAAAACTAGTATGGCCAATTACGATGTCAGCACTTCCACCATCTTGTTTCATCTTGTTTAACATGAAGAGCAGAAAGAAGTCTCTGAGCCTCTGGTTAGTTTTTGTGCACATCCTGACTGTCTCTTAGATGCATCTTATGCATACTGGAACTGATTAGCCTGATCTTCTCTGCCTGTTTCCATGTAACTGTCACCTGTAACAGGCCCTCTTGGAAAGAAAACAGAAAGGGGAAAAACAAAGCCCAGAAGCACAGTACTTGGACTGCCCTCTTGCTTTTTTCCCACCCTTCCAGTCAGGCATGATTTTAACAGGTTCTATCTTGAGAAGTACTAAATCCAGAAACCAGTATTTTATACCATCTGGAAGCTTGATACCCTTGTTTTTCAAATGGCTTACAAAATATATCTAATTCTAAATACTCACAAATTATGGGTGGCTAAAATCCAATTCAGAGCAGAATAAAAGCTAATTGAACGAGGTAAACAGAAACCTAATGTATTGCAATGCACCAGGCGATTGGGGGAATCAACACAAAAGAAAGAGATGTCTGAGACCTGCTAATGGACTGGAAAAGAGAAGATGTTTTCCAGACAGAAACACAAAATGAAAGTGTAGAAATGCTTGTATAGCAGCTGGAAAGCGCAAGGAGAGCTGTGTAGGGTGTAAGAGTTGGGGTAGGCAGGCAGGGTGTTTTGCAGCAGCGCTCAGGAGCAGACAGAGGTGCCTATCAGAGTGGGGCAGCAGCAAAGAGGCTCAAGGTGGGAGATGGTAGCATTTTATTTGCAAAATGCTGAGGAAATATAAATAGGAGAAGAGAAGAGAAGAGAAGAGAGCCATGGAGGCTGAAAAGAGAGGCTTGGTAATAATACCAGAGGATGAAAAGCAGACAGATGAAGCAGGCTTTTGGCCATCCTCCCATCCACTCCAGAGAGAAGCAAGTGAAGAGGCTGCAAGGATGCTGCTGCTCTGCAGACAAGGGTAGAGTCCTTTGCCTTGGGTGCTAGGAAAGACTGCAGTGCAAAAACCTGCTTCTCAAGGTTGGCATTGGATTTAAAGCTTCAGTGAATGTTTATCTTTAGTGTGTAAATGAACCTGTAGATATATATACACATACACACACTTTTTGTTTTCTTTCTTTTTAGAGCTGCAGTGAAAATAATCAACAGCATTGCTAGGTAGCCTTGAGCTTATTGCCTCCTCAAAGATATGAACCACTGGCTCCACAGCATATCCACAACAACTACAGAGGGTGAAAGAAAGGCAAAAGAATATGCACAGTAGAAACAAAGAAAAATAAAATTCAAATAAAGGAACGACTCATCTTCTCTACCATGTAATTCTTGGGTGTAATATTAAATCAAACTTCTGTTCCTGAATAAAAATATTTGCAGTACAACTTCTGAAGAATAAATTAAAATAAGGACTATTAATGGCTACATAATAGGCAAGGAAAAAGCCCAAACAACTCTGGCTGCGACTGTGAGGAGTTTTGAAAACTTGGTGAGAGAAAGAAGTTTTCCACTGTCTGAAATCTTAGAGAGTCATTGTGGAAGTGTAGGAGAATTGGGTTCAGAAGATCTCTTGGTACTGCAACCAGTTATGACTTCTAGGTAACGTAATCCAAAGGCAGTGGTATGCAGCCCCTTGGCAAAGTTTAAATCTGCTATACTAATTAAGTATTTTCAAAGACATACGTTAGACACATGCAGATTGAGAGAAAGGACCCTGACTTCTATGAATAGGCTAATCTTGTGCCCTGTGAAGGAAAGGGATTTTTCCCACTGCTTCATCAGGAAGGAGAAATCTCCACTCTTACAGTGGCAGCAGACTTTCCAAACCTAACCAAATATTATTTTAAAAAATGAATCATTGATCCTTAAATGCATCCCCAGATGTTCATATTGAATTTGCAGTATTTAGCATGCTGAGCTTAATTGTCCATTCAAATCACCCTAGCTGAGGAGTGCCCTGCTTAAGGGAGTTACCATATGCCAATATAAAACCTGTGTTAAGTGACTGGAGAATCAAGCCTACGCTGTTTTACTTCACATCACTATGCATTGCTCTAATCTGAGGGAGAAATAATTGCAAACGTTTTAACTGTGAAAGAATAGGGAGTCATCAAACCTTCAATCATATTTTAATATGCAGTCACACTCCACTTTCATAAATAGGAATTGGAATAATTATAAAGACATCATTTTTAATTGTCACTCATCATTTATTCAACTCCTTAAGTAGAACACACATTTAATTAATGCCTTAGGTTTTAGCGTCAATTACCACATTAGATGTTCTCCCATATTCATTCCATCTGCTACAAGTAAATACTTTACCACTTCAGAGTTATACACCCATATAAGATCATGATCACAAATTTTCCTGCCTCCTCATGACCTATTGTACAGCAAGTGAAAACTTTTGCAAAACATAGGCACAAAAAAATAAGTTTTGGCTTGAAATTAGAGATGTTTTCTTACAGGCATAAGGAATTTGCTCAGCTCGCAGGTATTAGTTTAGCTAAGAATGATATGTTGCTCATAATGAAGATGTGGAGCATGTTTAGCCTCTGAGATGCCAGTATGAACATCTTTGGATTACCCAACACTCAGGGCACGGGACATCATTTTGTTGTTTCACAGTTTCAAGTCTTTTTTCAGCTGTCTTGTATTTTTTCATAGCTAGTTTGATTTAAAGGCTTCAGATGATTTAGATTTGACCATGTTCTGCAGTAAATTGTGCTAACAATTGCTTACATTCACTGTTAAGTAGTTAGATCAGCATCCTTATGTCATTTACTATAAGGCAAAGCCTTCTCAGCATTTCTTGTTGCCCTTTTTTGACCTTTTCCAACTTTTCATGCCCTTTTTCTAGTGTAAATCCTCCACCTTTCAGCTGCAGTCTTTGTATTGCCTCGGGCAGCCACAGGAATCTCCCTTCTCAGTGCGCCTAAGCTCGTTAGTCCCCTGAAGGACTCCCATGTGACTTCTCCACACTTGGAGGCCCAGTCAGGGCAGCTGTGTGCCACTGCTCCTGGGTTTCATTCAGGTCACTACGCTCCTGAACACTGCCTCCATGCCATCTGCCTGCATTATTCCCATGATCTAGATGAGTAATCCCTCAGAGGTGGCGGCAGACCCTGCTCTCCAGGCTGCCTTACCCAGTGAGGAGCCTGATGCAGGGTGAAGGCTCAGACTAAGGCAGCCCCCAGTGTGTTCCCCTGCGTAAATGCACCTTGCCCCGACCGCACTGGCAATGGTCATTGTGCTGTTGCCAGGAAAACCTTATGGCAGCTCAAATGGGTCGAACAAATTAGACTAAAGAAAGAAAGGAGAACACACAGGTGCCCCAAATTTGGTCTGGTCCAAGACAGAAAGAATGGGGAGAGAGAAACATCTCAGGTAGAGGAAGATGGTCTGAACGTGCTGATATTGCTTGCTCAACAAAACCAGCTCCCTGAGGAGCGTGTCAATAGGGTACGCTGACCTCTCTTGCACTGGGGCCCTACTTCATGAGAAAGATCAGTTTTACCAACTGGTCTCTCTGTGGCAGAACTTGGAGGCCTTTCATTTCCAATTCCTCCTTTCTCACACCCTGCCGAGAGCCCCATGCTGACCTTTGAGAATGGCCAGCACAGACAGGGGGGTACCGAAAGAGTTCAGCTCCCGGGAATGTGCCTGAAGCCGGCTTGCCAAACTGCTTGCAAGCATTTTCTGGGCCATTTACTGCTGCTCTGAAGTTTTTCAAGTGTCCACAGGCTTCAGGTGCAACTGCTGGTACCTCCTGGGAGCACTTCTGCAGGGAACAGGTAATGATGGTCTTTACCCCAGTGATCACAGGGTGTTAGGAGGGAAAGGAATGTGAGCCCGGATGGCTCCCCAAAGGTGCCAGAGGCGCACTGGCAATTATCTCCCTAAACACAACACCAAATTCTTGTGTTCATTGTAGTTAGCTTTTCTCTCAAAAGCAGTTATTTCCTCTAGCAGAGTCCAGACAAGTGAAAATCCCACACCACCCCACGGTCCTCTGTTGAAGTGGCATCCCCAAACTGGTAATCTCTATTATGACTTCCCCAGCATCTGCCCATTGGGTGGAATGACCTGAAAATCAGGAAGAACAATGAATCCCATGATTCCAGTCAGCACTGCCATTCCTAATTGCTGCCCTGCACAATGGGTTGCTGTGTTACCCCTGCTAGGGGCTTCCCTGGGAACCCTGTCATCTTTTGAGTAGCCATTTCGGTCTTTTAAAGTCACCTTAAACAACTAACTAGTATGACCTTAGCAATTGCTCATCACCCAGCAATTTCTTACGCTGAGACAGGCTGCATGTGTTGCAGAGATATCCAGTTCTTTAGAACAGGGCTGTAGCTTACGTAAGTGGTCGTATAATTTTAAAACAATAGCACAGATTTGGACGTTCATTTAAAAAGTGGATATGCTAAACATTAAAAATAAATACCCAGCAAGGTTATATTTTATAGTAATGATGCATTCATAAATTTTATAGGGTTTAAAGAATGTTACAGGCTTGACATGATGGTCCTATAAATGCATATGCTGTGTGGTATAAGTACTTTATGAGAGAATGCTGAAATTGGGCATGAATTGTGGGAATAAGCGACATACTGACTTGATGAACTTTGTAACAATTGATTAAGTATTAATAAACCTTCACAAGTAACAAGTTCAGCCTTATTTGAAAATGCAATTTTACTTAGGAGATTTTTCTGATTAACTGAATACTACAGACCACAATGTAAAATGAACAGCTATGAAAATTAATGTCTCTTCAGGAATTCTGAAAGTCCAGTCCTCCTGAATATTTAGTTTCATCATTTTATGTTGACTTGTTTAAGTGCCAAAACCCATTCATTGAGGTTCAATAGACTGCCTCCCAAACTGCTGTATTTCTAATAGCCACAAACCTCAGATTTTGGAGTCAATTTGATCACATTTCACTTTCCATCCAAGCAAGGCCTTTGAACTAACCTGCCTCAGCAATGTTACCCTTTTCTATTAAGTAATAGCGAAAAATATCCATTTCATTCAGATTTTCCATACCCTTCATCACAAATCTAAGCAGCCCCCTGACCCCTAAACCCCAAGAATTTATAATAGAGTTCAGTTGTAGAGATCCCAGTTCTGGCCACCCATAACTTACCAGATGAAATTATATTTATGTTTTGTTGTTCCTATGTCATCAGTTCTTTCAGTTACTGAATGAACCAGATCTTATGTTCGTAGTATGTACAAATAACAAATATAAAGATCTTGTGAGAAATAGGGGACAGAAGTGCAGTAAGAAGGAAGCATCCATTGAGTATTATGCCCAGCTACTGACTGCTCTTGGAGAGAGAAAGAGCTGCTGAAGAATGAGGAGAGATGATCCTTAGAGCTAATACTGCATTTTAGTACACTGTCACCGACCACATCCACATACATTCCCTGTTGGGACCTAATGTGTCTTCATTTAAATGTTCCTGACTTGACAAAAACAGAACAAAAGCCTCAAGCAGACAGTCTGAAGCACAGGTACCGACAGAGGTGATGTTTCCCTATTTGCACATATGTGAGTTTGAAAGAGGATTTGTTCTGATGTTCACTTTTCTTGTTCCCATATCCATCATTGCCTTTTTTCCCAAATGATGGCTGCATTGTGACCAAGCCCTGTGTGCTCATCTAACTCCTTCTAGCAATTCTTGTAATGGGCTGAGCAGAAATGGCACAGGAACAAAAGATAGAGTCAAAAACCAGGAGATACTACCCAAAAGCCAGGAGCTGGGCATTTCTCTACTGTTTTTGAGACTCATTATTCTTTCTGTACACTACATTTATTGCCATGGTGTTTAGGAATTTCAGCCTTGGATTCCCATAATGAGCTATTTCTATGAAGTGCTGTATAGAGGCAGAACAAAGAGATGGTACTTCCTTTAAGAGCTTACCGTGGACAACAGCAGATGGTGATGAGCAGACAGAGGGGGAGTACAGGAAAACAACAAGACAACTGTGAAACTAATTAGGATTGTAAAACTCTGGACAAGTCTGGTCACAATAGAAATATTAGTGGGTTTGGAGGGTACATTATTTCAGCTTTACAATCAAAGGAGCAGCAACCAGAATAAATCCACAGGCAATATTTCATATGTCCTTGTTTCTGAGGCAATATTTTATATGTCCTTGTTTCTGAGAAGGGAAAATCTAGTAGAAAACACCTCGAGTCAGTACGGATGCATGCAAAATATGTAACCTCTGTATAAAATGAGACCTTTTATTTCCCTCTTTTTGTTACCCTTGCATTATTGCAGACAAGCCAAGATATAACCCTGTTTTATTCTACACTTAAGGACAGTTAACTATCCTTTTCATGAATTCAGGTATCCTAAAAGGGACAAATGAATGCCCCAATTTTTCCTTTTCTCCTATGTGTTAATTGAGCTTTTTTGGTAGGGACGCTGCTCACATATAACACCAATTTTTACCATTCCCAGGAGAGTATTTACTTCTTAAAATCTGCAATGTCCCTATGATAATGATGCTTAATTTTAAAAAAAGGAAACAGACACTACTGTTTTTCACTTTAGAAATTACAAACACTGCATTCCTTCCCAGCACCATTTTATTTCTCCCTGAGACATCCACATACTGTCATTGTCTCCATATTAGTCACATCTCAGAGATGGCAGAATCAGCTGAGAATTTATAAACTGCCTTTATATCTTTGACTGTTTGGGCTTCAGATTCCTCCCTAGTTCTCCTATGTTGCATATTTTGCTGGTGCTATCCGTCACTCGTGCTCCTTGCTGTTATCTTTGACAGAGAGCTTTTCATTAGAAACATCCTTTCCTACAGCTTTCTTTGCATTCCTAACTTGCTTCAAGTTATTAGTCTATATAAAGCAATGCAGTGCTTTTCTGTGATTTATCTCAGCAGACCTTGGAACCACGCTAATCGCCAAGTTATGACTGTCTGTGTGTCGGGCAAAGGAATGTGTGGGTAGCATTTGTCTCTGTGAGGAGGGAGTCCAAGAGCCAGCCACTAGGATATTATTAACTTTGTGTCTTAGGTTGAAATATCAACATGTCTCTTCAGTGCACTGAAAAACGTGCCTGAGGATTTTGCCTAATATTCCAGGCTCCAACAGCAAAAATACCCCACAACCGAAGCTCCAGCTTGATTCTACAGCCCCCAAGGCAGTCACTGACATGCCAAAGCCACCATGGTGTGAAAGTGTTTCTGAGGTAAAATATTCACAGAGCAAATCATGACAAGAGTGTTTAATCCCAGATGCTCTTCCCATTCGAGCTGATGTCCCAGCTGTGGTGAGCAGAAGTCTGTGTAACAGATGTTAAAGTGCCACCTTCTCCACACTGGGGAGTGGGAGACAGTGACTGCCCTGCCTGGGAAACATGCTTAAAACCTCTGCAGCACTTTGAAAAGCCAGTTAGCACCAGTTACGCTTTATTTTATTTATTCTTTTAATTCTAGTTACCAGGTAACTTTCTGCGGATCAAAAGAAGAGTCAGGAAAAAAAAATGTGGGACGCCATTAAAAGTGTGTTACAAGTTTTGCCAGGTATATTGTATTTGCAGTAATATGCTACAGGGAAAATGGCTTGTTATATGGATTTCGGTAAATGCTGAAATATATGTATATAAGATTTATAGAATACAAGTTTGTTAATACATATATAATATGAGACATATATGTATATAAATAAAACCACTATATATATATATGTATATACACACACACACACACACACACACATATATATATACATATTTTTATATATATTCATACATACATATGCATATACCAGCTTTGGCCACCCAAACATTAGGTGTCTAATTCAAAATTATTGCCTAAATTGCCTCTATAGTCGATGAGCCTGGGTGACCTCCCCAACAGACTAAACAGGACTAGATTCCTCACTTTTAGACAGCGTGGCACATGTTCAAGTAGTACCATCTGATAAGCTCAGACTAAATGTATAAAATAGAAGATTCCAGAGGAATTAATATGTTAATGTACCTTCTCACCTAGGGCCCTAAAACTTTTATACAGGACCAGATCTTTTCAGATCAGCTGCACTGATCCATACTGTACTGTACAACCTCACCAAAATTAGTGGTACTTGTAAATGGAGAAGGTGCTGCCTGGCGTTGGTCCACAGTGTTGGCACAGAATAAGGCCCCATACTGAGGGTTTGAATACATGCTGTAACCTATGTAATATATACTGTGACCCTGGCATTCTCCAGTCCTGTTGAATACCTTTGTACACAAGCAGGTCACTAGTCAGCATGAGAAAGTCCAGCAGCACGCTCTCTAGGTGTCATGTTTACAGCAAAGACTGAAAGAGCTTTCTTAAGCAAAGGAGCATGTGAGAAACACTTTGGGTTATCATCCGTTGTAAAAAGTTGTAAAAAGAGAAGATACTCTGGGCAGAGCCAGATGCCTTTCATTGGACCTGAGTATCATCTCTTCTCTGGAATGAATCAGATGGCTGTTCATGAATCCTCACTTTGATCCCTTTTGGGTTCTTCAGAAGCCAGTCCGCATTTCTAGCAAAAAAGATCAAACCCCAATCAGACAACGGTACAAAATTGCACCAGGGAACATTCAGTCTGGACATCAGGAAACATTTCTTTACTGAGAGAGTGGTCAAAGACTGAAACAGGCTTCTTAGAGAGGTGGTTGATGCTCAAAGCCTGTCAGTGTTTTAGATTCGTTTGGACAGTGCACTTAACAAGGAGCTTTAATTTGGTCAGCCC
The DNA here is from genome assembly GCA_013397865.1 of Struthidea cinerea. Taxonomy (NCBI): domain Eukaryota; kingdom Metazoa; phylum Chordata; class Aves; order Passeriformes; family Corcoracidae; genus Struthidea; species Struthidea cinerea. Next base: position 571,063 of record VZTI01000331.1, read on the forward strand.
TGGATTGGTCAGGCAATTGGACTGGATGGGTGCTGCAGATCCCTTCCAAATAGTCTGTTCTATTCTATTCTAAACAGTAAAATCTTAGCTTAAGAGGGATGCCATTCACCCTGCCATTTTCTCCAGTACTCTCTGTTTCCTCAAAAATGAGTCAGCCTGTTCAGTATTTCTGAAAATGTGCCTCCTGCTTGAGCCTTGGTTGGGAAGGAAATGTTTTATCATGAATGAGCATATACTGGGGGCTTTTTTCGCACCTGCCTATAGGAATATATTATTTTGTAGTCAAAAACCTGAACAAAAGCTGTCTGCAACGGAACTTACAGGAAACTATTGGGAATTTCATCTTGTGATATCTTTAAAACTGCCTTTGGATACACCAGGTGGGGTAGTAAATACAGCACGGTGTACAACTGCCTTCCTTTTACATGGATATTTTTCATGTATATTTGCAACAGTCAGTTGCAAATTTTCAATAAACAGTAATGAGTATTGCTGTGGATTACTTCCTGAATATTTTGGTAAATGATTTTCTGGCCTTGAAGAACCTGAAGGGGAAATGTTTTTAGTGATGACTAAAAGGAAGTACTGTGCTCCCGTTTTTTCTTTTCAGGGGAGGGGGATTTTCCCCACTCTTTTTACAAGATACTGTTTTTATGGGTAATTACTTGCCATAGTGCTGCATATAACACTACTGTATACAAAGCATTACTGTCTGACCTCCTCGTTAATTATGCTAAGCAGTACAGCTGCTTTCCACTAACTGATGAAATACAACGAAATAGCTTGCCTGCCTGAGGACATTGGCTTTCTGAGTCAAGAAAAAGGCAGAAGCGCAGTTTGACCTTTAATCTAAAGTTTAGATACGTGCTGAGGTTTGCTGGAGACAAGGCTTCCACACATGCTCCAACACTGCTGGCTCCAGCATCGGTGTGGCTGCACAGCACATCAGTAGCCAGGGATGAGGTCCTCCTTTCTCCTTCACCAAAATGGAAAGTGCATGTGGTGTAAGGAAGCGAAAATATGGCTTGAGCATTAATGATAACTCCCAAAAAGGTCGATAAGCTGCTTTATTCTGAACACTGCTTCTGAGGCACTTGAGAAATTTGAGGAGGGAACATAAATTTATAGGTGATACCCTGTGGAAAAAAATTTCATCACTGCCTGAAATAAGCATTTTTGAAGAATGGCTAAGTAAAGCTAAAAAAGGCAACTCCTTTGATGCCATCTGGTGCTGCCCATTAATCAGACAACTATTCTCTTTTAATTAGGGACTAGCCCTGGTACGCCTTGTTATATCAGTATCACCACAGACACAGATACAGAGACCTCTCTATGTTCTAAATTTCTACTTTGTCCTCTACTACACAATGATTTTAAAAATAATTAGTTTTTCACCAGGGCTGTTAAGTGATTTCAAACCTTTGTTGTTGTTATCCTTATTCCAGGTAGACTTCGGTAAAATAAAATGCTTCTCTGTAGCAGTAAGGTCGACACCGGACATTATAGCTAGAAGGACACATTACAAATCAGCGTGCAGATTTACTTTCCATGTTTACAAGTGATGGACCTGAGACACAGAGGGATTGTGTTCCCTGAATTCATAGTGATTGGAAAATGAGTACCTCGAGTTTTGCTTTTTCGTCTCTGAAAATGTGTTGTTGGACAACATCCCTGACTCTGGTGGGAAATGGGGACCAGTCTTTCTTTCCCTCATAACTTAAAAAAAAAAAATCCATCTAGAACTAAAATCCTTGTGGTCATGGTGATTACCTAGGAGTATTCCATCTCCTAGAAGCAATAACACCTCTCTTATTTTGTGGGCTTTTCTTTGTCATTGTGGTGTCAGAGAACTTCCAGCAGACTGAGGGAAAGACCCTTTCTGGGTCCATTTTCCAGATGCCTCTCAGATGAAGAGGATGATTTTCCTTCTTGGCCCTTTGCCACTCTGTGAGCTGGGCTGCAGTGAGCCATGTTTATAGTTCACATGGCTGAAGATAATCCCAACAATACACACAGTATGAGGAGAGTACAGCTGGACTGCTGGGAAAATAAAACATCGGAGGATGAAAAAGCAGAGGAGGTGGGGGTTTGGGAGCTTCAAGCTTTTCCCCCTTCAGCCAGGGTAATCAACACAGTCATAAATTAAAAATTTATTCCAAGACAACACATAAATTACTCAGAAGTCATCATCATCACAGGGCTCTTGTTCACAGAGTCCACATAAATTTGGAGGGGAAAAAGAGAGTCTGCAAAGGGAATTGTTATTTTTATCAGTAGTTAGTCATTATTTGTGGTCTTTCCAGATAAGAAGGCAGAACATATTACAGTACTTATCACCAACATTATCTGCCATTAGACACAACTGAACTGTATTATTGCTTCTATTTTTTTATTTGTTTACATTTTTCAGTCTCAGAGCCGTTACACAGAACTCAGCTCCATAGCCTCCCTTTTTTGTCTTTCTAACTATGTATAAATAATTTTCTACGCAAGACCTTTTTCAGAAATTAAAGCTCATTTTTGACAAGTGTGTGAGGTCTTTGTGGCATTAAATGTAACACTGGTCTCGTATGGAAAGAAAATCCTTTTAAATTTGTCTACTCCAGTATAAAATAACATTGATACATGCTCCTCATTAATCCAGAACTGAACTTTATGATCTAAAACACCGTTGTATCCATTAATATTATTTTTTTAGTGACAGAATATAAATTCTATAAAGGTAAAGAATGTACTTGATGGGTTCTTGTTCTACTTTAAGGCCAAATTCAATAAATAGTGTATGATAAACATGTATTGGAAGAAAAGTATCATTGAAAATTGTTGAAGCCAGCATTGCATACATTTCTGTGACATTCTGTCTTGCCTCTGGACTGCTCACCAGTCATGAAATTTTTCCTACTTTTGCCTGTAAATATCATTTGTTGAAAAAATTTGCTGGCTAGTTTGGGTAAGTGGTACGTCTGCCTGTAGTTGTTTGCAAGTTGTTTGCTCTGGTTTTTTGTCATGCTGTGCTATACTGCATAACTGTAGCACCTGGACTAGATGGCTGAAAATGTTTAACAGGATAACGTTGAAGAGCAATTAAGGAAAAAAAAAAAAAAAGGAAACAAAAGCCAGCAAACCAACCACCTCTTGCAATTTCAAATCAGATAAATATTTTAAAGGAACAAATACTGTGATGCTACAAACAGCTCAAATAACAAAAGCTGGTGGGCTACAAGCAGCTGAAAGGTAATTTATTCCCACATACATTTGTAAATCATCTTGTCATCATTCACCCAGCTCCTGGGATAGTCCAAAACAGTGCTTATCAGGTCCCTATAATTGTAATAATCCCTGAGAGTCTGTCCTGGAACTGAGTCAAACAAGTCCCTGATCAGCTTCAAACACCAAGTCTTGTTAACTTCCCCCTCCATATCTCTACAAAACTTGTTTTTCCAACAGTGGAAGTCCCTCTTCCCCTTCTATTCCCACAAACTGCTTAGTCTGGGATTATACCCAAGTATAAATTCTATCAAGGCAAAAATTAGAGACTAGACAGGCACATATTCTTTCTCATATTCCTTCCCTTTAAGGATTGTTAGAACGCATGGAAAACCTACTGCAGTTTTTGTCTATTCAGAACTCACCCACCACAAGTTTTCTTTGCCCTCTCAAGGCCTGTATGGTAGATGTGTGGTATGATGAAAGTCTGAATTTATCACAGACTAATTCATTCATGTGACAAATAGAACTTATATAAAATACACATTTCTGAATTATTTCTAAAAAAACCACTTTCTTTCTCTCTCTTTCTTTTTCTTTCTTTCTTTCTTTGGAAATAACACACGGAGAATGTATGGAGGTACTGTATAGCTAAGATTCTATAGCTAATTCTTGGGCTAATTCGTAATTTTTTTTCCTGGATTATTTCCTGACTTACAAATTTTAGTTGAAATCTCAGTTTCCCAGCTCAATCTTTACTATGTTCCAGGCCACACCATTTGGATACCACTGGTGGGAACAAAGCACATTAAGGATGATTTAATCTGAAAAGCTTTGCTTTTGGAAATTTTGAAAAACATGAAGAAACATCAAAAATGAGTCTTCATTGGTTTTCTGTCTTTCACGTCTACAGCGTCAGTTACTGATTTGGGTCCACAAAAGTAAGATAAACCTTTTATTTTCTTGTTTTAAATAAATTGCTGTACAAAGGACTAAAGCTGGGCAAAAAGACAGTGGTTGGTTGAGCATAAAGTGGCTGAGTCTCAGAAAGGGCCCATGAGCTAGAAATGCGCAGGAGTTGTGATGGGAATCAAATTTGACCTTTTTACTCGTTCCAGGAAAATCTTATTCATCTGCAACACCGAAAATATTCCCTGTGCCGCTTTTGTTTCAGCAAGGCTGGGAAACATGAATACAGCAGCAGCAGGACAAAAGCCATTCTTGCCGATATCCCAGCTCAGCTAAACCCAGGACCAATGGGAAAGCCCCTGAGAAAGCCTGGAGACTCCCAGCACAACCCAGAGGCTTCAGGACACTTGTCCACAGGGAACAGGAACGGGAAGGTCAGGCTTGGAAAGCAGCAGGAACAGCCTTTGGTGTGGTATTTCTGTACTGCCGCTTCCTGCCTGGGCTGAAGCGGGGAAGAGTGAAGTACGTGACTTTTTTAAGCAAGGTTCTCAGAGCCCTGGTTCGGTGTACTCTGCCCACAAAGGTCAGGAGCCAGGCAGCAGAGCTAAGGAGATTGTGTGGGATGTAAGTCGCTGGTAGACATGGCAGAATGCCCCTTATATAGCAAGCACCGCTAAGTGGATAAGAGAGGGTGCCAGGGAGCGGCGTCAGGGTGCCGGCCCTATTTCTGCAGTGCTTGTCTTGCAGCTTGTGCAACTGGCTCCAGGTGGTTGTACCTGGCTTTCCTCTGCTACAGAAGCACCCTGCAAAGGCCATTTGCAGTCCTAAGCAAAGGCTTTGCTATCTACTGATAACAAAGATACTTCAGAAGTGATAAGCGTTACCAGTTCTATAGCGCAGCAGTGAAGGATGAAGAAGTACTCGGTACTGTTACCTGTGCCAAAAGGATGCTGTGGTGTCTAAATCACATCAATCTGCAATTTTTCATATATTTTTCCTGCTTTCTTTCTGTTTGTTGACATCCACAGTACACTTTAATAAGATTTACCCAGAGCATTACTATGATAACACTATTGCAGTTCATTTCTATGGTGCTGCTGTTAATATTTAATGGAAAAAGAGACAGGTGCCCCATTTTATGAGGCAATAATATGTTTCCTGACTGGATAAACTATGAATGCTGAAGAACTGAATAGTTTTGTCCCTACGTGGGAAGGAGATTATTGCTAAGGGAAATAGAATGTCTACTGTATTCTCCTATTCTCCAGTGTTGTCCTAGTTTAGGAAAGGACAACATCTCCCAAGCTGCCTGCCAATCCAGTTTGCTGGGATCAGCTGCCATCTTCCGTGTCTCAGAAACTATCCTATGGGACTTCAGCTGCTTAGCAAATAAGCAAAGGGTGGCTACCAGATCTACAGCGAGAATGAAGTAGTGTTATTTACTTTTTCCCACTTCAAAATTTATCTTTCCTAAAACTACAGCAGGGAGAAAATAAGTTTGTGTGCAGTTTTGTTCAGTGTGAAGGAGGCTGCTGCACTGCAGGGTCAGAGCATCATCTGCATCTGTCACAAGTCAGTAGAGCTCTAGTGCTGGGATATGTCGGGTAAGAGTTTGTCTAATTGCATGGTGCACTCAAAGCCTCCTGAAATGAAGCCAAAAGGAGCATCTGTGCTAGAAATTCAACCCCATGATCAGGGTCTTCTTTGTTCTGCCTCTTGCAGAATATGAGCTTTCATTTTAGGTTTTAACCCAAAGGCTTTTGCATTTGTTCTAGGATTTTGCAGATGGTTGAAGACAAAATGAATAATCTTTGGACATTTTGGAGCTGAACATCTACGACATACAAATGCAGAGAAACTCAATTACCCTTGTTGTCCTGGGTACTCATATCTATATCTGTTAGAGCTATAAAAAACAAAGCCATCATAGTTTATGGTGATATAATCCCGTGTCACATGTGAACATAAGTCTCACAGCACGCCCTCCTACTGTGTGCATTTCAGCCCAGAAGGAACGTCATACATGCGCCATGGGACCCTCTTGTTTCTGCCTCCATGTCAGACAGAGCTGTTCAGCCTGACTTGTTTCCCTCAGGTGCTGTGTCAGTGAATGAGTCCCTCATGGAGGAACCTCATTACAAGCCCTGTTTGTGAGGTCAGCAGGAGCCTGGAGAAGCTGTGCATCCACCAAGCAAACCCAGGGGTACAAGAGGCCAGCCTTTTTTTGTGGTCATCCTTTCTTTCACCAAGTTGGTTCCTATCTTCCTGTTATGATGACGGTCGTGATCAGTCCAAGGCTCTTAACATTCCAACAAAAAACCCAAATGAGTAGCCAGACTTCAGCAAGTTTACTTGGTTCTATCCAAAATGGATAAAAAGAAAAAGACAAACTAGGGATGTGGAGACAGTCACACAAGTACAGGCAACATGGCTGAGCACCAAACAGTCCTTTAACAGGGGATAGTAAAATGGTGATGGCTCTGCCAGAACTTTCCTTCTCAGGGTAATTTTCTTATTATTTTGAAGAATCCTTAAGGGTGGTTGCCTCAGTGGCGAAGGCAGCCAAGTCTCAGCACCCACTGCTGTTATTTTGAATGGCTCCATTATTCCTGATCTAAATTTGATTCCCAAATATATAAGTAACTCTGCATATTACATCTTAAGTGACATAGGCCTTTAGTACATGGAATACTAGGATGTGTGGCTTCCCACCTAAAAATATTTTAAACCTTACTTCTGCAGTTAGAAGTCATGTTTTAAACTATGGGATCAAATATATGCAGTGAAATTCTCTCAGGATCCTCAGTTATGCTTAATTGTTTTTATGCCATTTGAAAATGCAGCTTTGGGTTATCTTCTCAGAAAGTTTTTACTGATTGCCCATTATTCAGGCTAGGTCTGGGGGAGAAAAAAACAACCACATACTCTGTGTGGTTAGACAATGGGCCTGGGAGAAGTCAGACAAAAGGACACATGTGAAAGGGGGCACATCAACAGGCACTGCCTTTAGATTTCAGGAAATTCATAATCTGACTAATTACCCCTTCAATGTTCTCTATCCAACATTGTGAACATGTCTTTTTTTTATGAGCAGCAAGTTACTGCCTGTGTCAGCATTTCGAAGACTGTCCTGTGATTTTCTGTACTTTATAGGGAGATGGAGTTTCCTGTCATCTTGTCTGTGTAAGTCTCCCAGCTCTGAAAGGTGAATGCTGAGTATTGTGGAGCTATTACTTAATTATTTAATGACTGATAGGAAGAGGGAAGTTGCTGTGTGATGTCTTCTCTTAAATATCCTGGCCTCATTTCTTTCCTGTTTCCTCTCAAAACAGAGCTGTCTTCCACCCAAAATGAAAATTAAAAAGAATAGCCACAAACTGCAGCTCCAAAAATCACAGTAGCAACAATAGAAGAATGTACTCTGAGCAGCCTCAGTTTATAATTAAACCATTTGTCTTTCACAAAAGGTGTCTAGGATATTCTTGTAGGTTATAATATTTTTTTATAAGATTTATTGTTTTCAGATTTCTTTTGTGTTGGAGAACCAAGTACTTAAACACAGTCAATAGCAACAAATAATCTCCTTTTACTACCACTTTTAGCTGATGCATTTGGGACTTTGGCAGACTGCACTATTCTTTCAGCTAATGGTTAAAATCATCACTACATGCAAATGCCCCTCATAAATAGCTCCAGGATCTGCCTCTGCAAGGTGCTCAGCAGCTTCAGCCCTTACCAGTGTAAAATGGGAATCCGGCAATCATCTCATCTCTTGGGATCAAAGGACAGAAAAGGCTGAGTACTGAGCTTTGGCCATGATTTCTTTTTCCTGCAGTTGAAGTATTCCTCAAGTTACAAATAGTTTGAGTGGTGTTAATCTGAAATTGCTATTCATCAGGTCTTAATTTTTCCTAAGATCCAGTGACTTGGCAATCAAAATCCGCCATATTAGAGGTGATGGGACCCTGCAGTGAGGGTCTTATCTGGTACTTTGCCTGTCTTCAGCAGGGTGCCACTCTCCCATTCTTCTCTTGGCTCTCATAAGGACTAAGAAATTTTTATCACACAGAAGTTCTCTGTCCACCTGACCCCATGGGTCAGAGCTTCTGGGTGCTGTACTTCAGCATAGTCCCATCACAGCCACCCAGAGAAGACACGGGCAATGGCTTTGAGATAAATCAATGCATCAGTGCTTTCTGCTCTCCAAAACCATTTCATTCTGTCCACCTCAGACCTTGCCCTGTCTTAGCTTTGTATCTATTGTCTCTCTGGCCCCTCACAAGTTATGAAAAGCGTTTTGTCATGCTCTCTTCCCTTCTATAGCCAGCACTTCCTAATGATCCAAGTGCCTTCCATTTTCCACAGCTGGCCTCTAGGACAGTTGCAGCCTCAGGCGCAGGGCTGGGTATATCGGCTATGGTCATGATTTATTTTTGGGATGCAGGAGTATGCCCACATCTCAGCAGCTGTGAATGCTGGCATGTGCTGGGGACAGGAAAGGTTTACATTGCCTGGATTCCAGGCGACTGATTTAGAGCGACTCATTTTGAGGCAGTTGGCCAGATAAAACCCATGCCGACTCCCCCTGGAAAGCTATCATCTAAAAACAATATGGTCTTATCTTCAGCTCTTGGGCAGTGCCCTCAAGAAAACCAGGCTTCTTTTTGGTTCCTCTTTCTGTTGCACCCCCACTCCTTGGTGGGCAGAGGACAATGGGCATATGCTGGGATTGTGTGTTTATCTTTTGTGTCTCTCTAATTTGTGCATGTCTTTTCTTGGGAATGCCGAGGTGCCAGGCCCACCTCTCCTACCAGCATATGGGGAATCAGAGCTGTACAGCTCAGCAGCCACGTCTCTTGATGGAGAGGTGATTTGGGGTTTGTTTTCCTTTGAGTCAGCATCCCCAGACCACAATGAGACAGCAGGTGATTAATTTCTGTCACTTTTTGGAACTGTGACCAGCCTGTAAAACATTTTACCCTAACACAAACAAGATATGATGCAATGACTAAGAGAACAATTAAAACTCTGAACAACTTCTATTTAATGACCGTAGTAATGACAGTAATGGCAGGACAGTTCACTCTCTTTGAGCAGGCATTTCTTAGCAACGTAACACATTTCAAGCTTTAAAGCACCCCTGTGTTTGTGATAAATGAAATGATTCAATAAATTAAACATGGTTCAGAGAGAGAGAGAGGTGGTGAGTGCTGGCTGATACTTGGTTCGTGTGAAAATAAAGCAGCAGCAATCCTGAAGCTTTGCTTTGTGCAAAGCTCTGCTTGTGGTTAGGCTTGCTCGTGGTGCAGCGTGAGGTGCTGTAACCTGTTTAAGCTGCCTTGCAGGAATCAGCTCTGTCTCATCTGCCCCTGATTCACTGCATGACAAATACTATCTCCCCTGCACAGCTGGGAATAGAGACATGTCCTGAGATCACAGCTCACGAAAAATCTGGGTGGGACAGCATATATTTTAGAAATGCCTGATGCAAGTAAATTGCTAAAGCAAACCCTTTTTATATGATGGTTTAATTAACAACCATCATGTTACTGCATTGAATGTGATTCACAGTGCTTAACAGAAGACTCCTTTCCCTGGGTAGGGACCAATCCTTCCCTTTGTGATTTACCAGGTTTTTCCTCACTGGTGTAAGGAGCAGAGAAAGTCCCTTGTCTCGTACCTGAACTGGCAAACTCCAGAACTCCAATGTTTGAGAACTGGAGACAAGGCAAATCACAACCAAAATCACTTTTGTCCAGATCTGGAGCCCATCAGCAACAGGCTGAGGGTGCCTGAAGAGTCCAGAGTGGAAGATAACCCCATGTGACACTGCCAGCCACAACAGAGAGCACTTTGAGCAAAAGGTGCACAGTCAGCTTGCTACTATTGAGGGAAATTTCTGGAAAATATTGTGATCCTTAACATTTTGAAAGGATGTTTGTGTCCTGAGCATTTAAACTGTGAGGGAATTGGACCATGCCACTCTCTCTAGACTGTAAATAATTTGCAGTGAGAGCTGTTTTTATCACTGTGCTTCAAACAACACTCAGCATATTGCTGGAACCAATTATATAAATAAATTATATAATATGTCTTTGGGTAACTTAAATACCATGCTGAGCAGTCAGTGGTTGAAAACTGAAAGATGCCCAAGCCAAATTTGAAATTAAGGAGATAAAACATTAGATAATTCAGACATATTTAGTATAGTTTTTATTATCTGTAGGAGCCTGGTAATATAGAAAGATATTTGCATTAAAATACCACTGTTCCTTAGAACAGATGTTTTTATATTACTTTCTTTATTGTGTTTAATAACATATTATAAGACGTGCTGTAGTCATAACACATTGTTAAAAATTTTCTGTAGATACAACATTTACTTTTGATTAAACAAATGTGCTGGGAGTTTAGGGTATCCCAGTGTAATTTAATGCTATTACTCTGCTATTTTGGTGCCATTAGTTAAATTGCAGAATGGGCTACTTCAAGAAAATATGAAGAATATCTTTCTTTGTTTCTAAAACTTCAGGTAAACAAATTTACTCTCACATGGTTTAGTGATGAATATCTCATACTGTTGGAGTTAAAAGTAAGTCATATTTCCCTACTTAAGCATAGTTTCTTGATAGTAGCAAAATGCTTGTTCTCAAAATACAGATTACAAAGCAAAGGCCCAGATGAGCAAATCAGCAGATAACAAATATGTTGTGCTGGACACCCCACGAGTATAAACAGATTAAAATCCACGGAACTGGAGAAATGGAAGGTCAAGCTTTTTAATCCTTTCTTATTCAAAGATTCTCTCCTGAACATAAAAGAGAGAAAAGTTTCTCTGTACTAGAAGACTGTGTGCACAAGAAAAATTAAA
>VZTI01000331.1:582075-678955 GCA_013397865.1 Struthidea cinerea
AAAGAGGGTAACAGCAAGATCAACTGGTTTCACAGAAAATGATGCCAGTGAAGGATGAAAGTGGGAGAGCAGTGAACACGAAATTATCATGGGTAAAGAAGGAAAGGCAATAGCTCTCATGACAAAAGGTTATCAGTGGCTGGGAAAGGTACCCCTTCCTTCTTACCTTTGATTTTCAAACACGTTGATGCCTCGGTAGAGAAGAGATTACAGATGTTAGTCTCTGCTGCATTTTGTCAGGACAATGACTTTTTATGCACATTCTGGATACTTTGAATCTTGATATCCAGAAGGCATTTGACTAATAGAGCAGTGGGAAATGACCAAGATTGTGCTGCAGGAGATGAAGGAAGAACAGAAATCTCCAGGCAAAACACTGCTTTAATGTTATTAGTCACCATCACACAAGCACAGCCCTCTGCATCTGCCCACAGTAAAAGGGAAGATGTCTCTGTTCAGGTTACCAGGTCAAGGTGTCCTTGACATAGATAACTTGATCATTAGCTTCTTAGCACAAAGTTTGAGCTTTAATATGTATTACTTAGCTGCATATCATATAACCTCAGTGAGTCTGTGTTGCAGACTATCCTTATCTAAATGATTAACATTAGATCATGAGTGGTGGCTAAAAAAAGGTGCAGGAAAGATCAAAACAGTGCCCTAATTAAGCAGCATCCCCTCAAACACATTTACAGTCTCAAGGTGACTCTTCAGTCTGTGCTCCTCAGCTCAGCAACAGGGTTGTTTGCCAAAGCTTAGAGGAGAGCAGTCGAAAGACAGCAATCTGCTCAGGGCCTCATTCCTGGAGCAGGGAAGAGAGGAAATTCTCACTTGCAAAAACTGGCAGGCGGAGGAGCTGAGCCCAAAGTGAAACCAGGACTCAGTTCACCAGAGAAGGGGCTGCTTGAGTTATGCATGCATTTAATTTCAGAGGAGGTCCCACAGCGTCTAAAGGGCATCGTGCTCAGCTGGCATGAAGGCATAGCCTGCAGATTGAAGTAAGGAGACTTTAATTCCTTACACCAAGAAAGAAGTGAAGGGACCTGACTACTTCTTGGAAAGGGTGCCCTTAGGGATCTGGGAGAGGCCTCAGGAGAGGCAAGATAGGCGACAGCTGGGGTCAGGGAAATGTGAACTGCATCTACACCTCATTCGAGGAACGTAAGGTCACATTTATAGTATTTGCTGATGAATGGCAAGGTTTTACTGTACATCCTGGACAGTATATCCTGCACTGTTAGAAATCATAAAGTAATTCAATATGTGATAAGGGAGTAGCTTGATGCTCACCAAGTATGAAATCTCAGTTTCTGCAAAGAGTCACGCCCTTCTGCTTCGACGAACTGTTGAATAATAAAAGCCTTTGGACTTGGCATCCAATGAAATGTGAAATCAAGGTTAAATGCCAGTTCTTCAGTCCTAACACTTGGTGCTGGTTGAGGTGAGGCAATCAGTCACTGCAAGGACGTAGGGATGCCTCACAGAACCAGTCATTTCTTTCCTGTTTCTTTGGACCAACTTCAAGGATTTTCAGGCAGACTGAAAGCTAAACACTCCTACTTGGGTAGAAACATCTCTCCCCTATTTTGTTTACCTCACTCAAAAACCTTGAATTGCATTTTAAAATAGTTGAAAATGTGTAACCTTAGGAAACCACATTCCCAGTGTTCGAACATATTTCAGGACTTTGCTAATATGATATTAAAGTGTATGAGACGCACTGGCTACCATTTGGTCTGAAGGAAACAACAGATGCCAGGTAAAATAAGAATCCAGTGCTGCCAGTTGCAAGGCCTGGAGGAAATACCAGAGATGTCGATGGAGTAGAGGATGGTGATAATTCTAGGCTATGTCTACACAGCTTGTCAAGCACAAATAGGGAAACTGGTGCACCCCCTGACCCCATGCTCTGCATTCATGCCACCAACTCTACACTATTTCTCAGTCAGCCTGTTGATATGAACATTGCATAAGAAACTCTGAGCTATAAATTGTGTTTGCTTCTAGGTGAAGCAACATCAAGAACCATGTAAGAAGGATTGCTTAGTGTTGCGGTGGCTAACTCACTCAATAGCTTAGATTTAATATTTGTCAGATAGGATATATGGTACTTGCCAAGGCCGTAAAATTTCATCTGCCCTGTCTGCACATCAAAACATCTTTTTCACATCTGACTTCACCCACCTGCCTGCATGTCCCTCCATTCTTCTTTTGAGTCTCACCTGAGCACAAGTGTCAGAAGGCTGTTTGTGAATGTGGACTGCACTGTGCCCCTGGACCACTCTACACAGATGGTATTTGTTCTCAAAAGTACTCTTTCCTGTGAGACTTTACATGGAGAAACTGAGCCTCAGGTCAGATTTCTCCCCTGCCCCTGGTAGGAAACAATTTCCAGTGATGTCCTCCATCAGCAGAAGAGCACACACAAGAAAGTTTTACATGTTTTCTCCATCTCCAGGATGCATCTCTGCTGCATTTTAGTTTTTGGGCTCTCCTCTTTAGTTTCCTGCTAGTTATTTCTTGCAGAGGAGGGCTTTTATCTCTCCTTCTCCAAGCTTTCCCCACTGCGCGTTTTGTAAATTCTTAATTTCAAAGGTGTTCTTCAAAGACCTTTTGTTCCCTCCTGTACCTAAGTGAAGCTTAATTGTCCTCAGATAAAGGTCCTTACTCTTTCACCAGAGGAGAATGAAACAGAAGCTTCTGCGGTCTTAAATGCAAGATACACATGAATAAAAAAACTATGGATGAACCATTTCAGATGCTAGAACAGGAAGGCTGTTCAGAACTCTGGCTTTATGGAAAAAATAGCCAGAACTGGGGTAGCTATAGCAACATGCATATAGCCACATTTGAGGGAAATCTAGCCCTCATAATGGGTAATCCAATGAAGCAAACAAAGCAGATACCTCAGTAAATCTAATAAAACTATTAAAATTAATTTAAGATTAATATAACAATATAAAAATCCTTTGCACAGCATGCAACAGTTTTAACTCTTCAGCCTCAGCAAGCAGTCAGGCTTATCACATCCCCAAACTGTGTTAGAAACAAACTGTTTCTTAGAAACCAACTTCAATTGTCAATCTGATGCTTTATGCACACGTGTGCACACACATGCACCCACATTCCACTGGCATTCCATCACAGCTGCTACCTGTGTGCAGGGTGCTTGTGCACGTGTACATATTCTGTAATTCTTTTTAAGAGCTGTGCTTTTCCTTGATCTCCATGATAATATCAGCAGTGAAATCCTTGTAGGTCATGCTGGTGCAGAATTCGTGCCCTTCTCCTCAAGCAGCAAAGGCCCTTGGCCTTGCACTGGAGCCTATCCTTGGCCTGTCAGCAGCACAGGGCCTTGGGCACATCCGGAATTCAGCAATGACAAGGCAGCACATGCTGGGGTTGGCGCTGCTTCTTTACGATATCCATCGTCTTCCCATCAAACTCACAACCTCCCCTTCTCCCAGAGCCGGAGACAAGCTTCTCAGCGAGTGGAGGATAAGCAGTTCCCTTTGTCTGAAAAGTAGTGAACAATTCCTAAAAGCACAAATTTACTTTTTATGATTTTGGCCCTTTTTCTGCAGTTTCTCATTCTTGGAACTCCTTCCCTCTTTTATGATCCAAGCAGCCGCCCATTTTCATTTAAATCATTCCTTGAAACACACTTTCTCTGCAAAGCCTCTGGCTACAGATGACTGGATATGGGAGAAACAGCATTTGAATTCAGAACAAGGGTTTTGTTTGAGCAAATTGTTTGGGGGATAGCCACTTTTTATACCACACCTGATATTCCACAGAGTATTAGCATGCAAGCAAAGATTTATTATTCGCTAGTCGTTATTTCATTTTTCTTCTGTTTAAAAGAGATCCACTCATCTAATCACAGCACCAAGGGAATAGAAACATATCACGTCATTTAGAGTATCAATTACAGGCCTTAAATGAGGATGAGCAAATAGTCATGGTGAGTGGTTTGCCATTTTATCTGTTCTCTAGGGTGAAGAATAAGGTTCTGTCTGCAAGCAAACAAACAAGTGAGCATTTTTGGGTAATTGTTTGCAATCAATAACTGAAGTGAGTATTTTTTCCAGCAGAACTCTGTCATGAAGAAAACCTCATTTTAAAACAGTTGGGGCGGGGAAAATTTCTTAACTTTATTATTTTGAATCATCTCCTTTACTTGATTTGTGGAGATACTTTTGTATTTATATGTTCTCCAAGTTAGTTTGCAGTGCCGTAGAGGAAAGGCTCCTTTTCACAGTAATTGTAAATGTTAATATTCCTTATAACTTTCAGCCAACAGTGCAAAAGGTTTTCTTGAGCTGCAGTGAAATGCAGTGGCAGAGGAGGGAAGAGTCTCCAGGAAGCACGGGACAGAACCCCTCTGTGCACTCCTTCTCCCATGTGCCTGTGCATGCTTGCACACACAGGCCTGTGTGCGCACCATGGTGCCAAGTGCTTTGCCAGTGCCACCGAAAGCTGGGAACCTCAGAGGAGGAGGAACAGGCCAGGAAAATGACCACCACAAACCCTTTTGGTCCTGTGTGTTTTGGTCCTGGGATTCATTGCACAGAATACCAGCAGCAGATTTATGTGCTGCATGCAGCAGGCCAGATAATACAGTCGTGGGAGGAATGCCCAGTTGTCTATGTGGGTGCAGAGTCTCATCTCTGAGTACCATAAATTCTTTCTAAGATCAGCCAGAATTGTGTCGATTCAATCCAAGACATCATTAACCTCAATAATTGTCTTGTCCCTTTGGTCTCAAGGCTCTATGACTTTTCATCTACTTTCTCTCTGTCTGGAGGCCCAGAAAATAGGCTGGATCATGCTGACTTAAATGCTCCATCAAGGACTCAGTCAAGAACAGCCGTCCTTCCCTGAGAAGAACCCAGCTGAATAAAGTTAGCAGAACCATTTGACACTAAATAATCAGGTAAATGATGATAAGTGCCCTGTGGTGAGACAGAAATATGACGTAAAACAAACCAAAGGCTCTTGCTAAACGTTTGTGTTCACAGGTAAATATCATGTGGCCACAGGCTGTCCATTCATAAGGTGGCACCAGGAGGTTACTGTGCTGAGTGTGGCCATTCCCCTTGGTGTCCCCTTCCCACTGAGACCACAGGGGCAAGCTGCTGACCTTGGCCAGGGCTGTGCTAGGGGAGTACCATCCTACACTGGCCTGAATCGCAAAAAGCTGTTAAAGAATTGTGACTATCCCAATTTTTCCAAACGGTAAATATTTGTGAGTGTTTGTGTAGGCAAAATAAGACAGGTGTGAAAAATCCTATGGAAAACCTGAAAATCATGTCCTCAGTACAGAGTTAAGATGTAGGCTGCCTTTAGTGGAAATATATATTTTCTAGTTTCTTTGCCCTCCGAATCTAAACCCAGCACGTCATTCCCTTGTTCCCTTGTTTTCCTCTGAGGACATGAACATTGCCACTGCTTTTGCTTGTGCAGTATGAGTGATGTCTGTGCTCCATTGAGCATTGCCTTATTAGCACATCCTGCAAAGTGATAACCATGGTGTAAAGTCCTTGCCTAACATTTATAAACACTTCCTCAGAAGAAACGCCAGGCACTCCAATGCATTTAATTTTAGGGAAGCAGCTGGTCCTAAACAGTGGAGACTGTATTATTAGTCTCTCTCTGGGGCAGGACTGATCATGCTTTCCCATGGAGAGAAGGGGCAGATGTGTGTTAGGAGCAGCTTTGATGTCATCCAGGAGTCTAGTTTTCACTGTGCCAACAATGGGACTGCCCAGAGAAGGGGAGATGACCAAACTTGGTTTCAGCCAGCCATATCCTGCTGTGGTGGCAAACTGAGCTTGAGAAAAGGGTTAGGGGTACTCAGAAGGGTGAGGTGTTGCATTTCAGGAGGTGCTGTGGTGAGGGGAGACAGAAAAGTAATGAAATTGCCTTTTCTTCAAAAATGAAGGCAATTCAATTCTCCTGAATTATTACAGGAGAAAAACCCTATTAGAATAAAGGACTCTGCCTGTTGAAAGCCCACAGAGATGCCCTGGAGAGCTGAGTGGTACCAGAATAACCACTGGTCTGTACAGACAGACCTAAGCTACAAAACCTCTTACCCAAGCACAAGTTCCTCATCCCAAGGGCAGTGAGGTGGTGCTGCCTGAGCCCTGCTTAATTACTGAGTAAGGAAAAAACATATGGAAAACCTCAGGATGGGGAAGCAGCACAAAATGTCTTTGTAGAGTGCCTGTGCCAGTAACACTGCCCTGCATCCTGCTAGGAAGCAAGCCAGGGAGCAATGCCTCAGTGAGAGGAGCTCTGAAAGCCTTGATTCAATTTGTACCCAGCTCAGCTCCACGACTGTCTCTTAGCTGCTTCAAATTACTTTCTTTTTGGCAGCTCAGAAATTAAATGTTAACTCAGAGAACTGTATTAATCTCTATTAGGAAGGAGCTGGAGTCTAAATAGCTCGAACCTAGGCTTTCTGGTGTGTCAACTGAAGCAATATGCATTTATCCAATCTATAAATCAGTTTGTCTGGCAGACCAGCCAAAAGTAGGTGCCACAAAAATACAATAGTCTAAGCAAAATGTTTATCCTCAAATTTTTTATGACCTCCTTAAAAAAGCCCAAAACAAGTAGGCAAACAAAACTATGACAAAAACTAAGAACGAGTCTGGGAAGGCTAAAAATACTAAAATAATTTAAAATTTATTTATTTTAAGCTCTTTTCCCAACAATGCAGAGTACAATGGCATACTGCAGGTTTTCTGCTGCTATTGTACTGTTTATGTAAGGGAAACTCCCTTTTAAGTAATTCTTATTTAAGAGAAGCTGAAATTCTTCACTATATTACACTATGCAGAGAAAATGTCTGCTTGCCATCTAAACTCATTTCTCTTGTTGAGGCACTGGCCAGCAGCACACGTTCAGGGGAAAAAAAGGGCAAGAAGTGCTAAAATGAGCAATTACCAAGGAACCTGCCCCTAGCAAAAGTTGCCTTCTAATCATTGGGCAATTTATTGTTATTTAAGATCTAAAGCATGGTGATTTATATCCCTTGTAATTTGTTATTCTACTGAGTGCAACGCTTGGTGTTTTTTATTATTCATGGGCCTTTTTAAATCTTATTTCTTTGCTGACCTCAATAATAGCAGCTGGGGCAGTAAGTTTCACAAGTTAATTATTGGTTGTGTATAAAGGCCCTTCTTTAAAAGCATTGTATTTTACTTACATTTGCCTCCTAATTTGCTTGATCCTCTCCTATGCCTGCACTCTGACTATGAAAACTTCCTCTATAAGGTTCATTTTTCTGCTTTAAATACATCCTCAAAAAATCATTGCTCATTTGTCTTCTTTGTCAGCTCCAAGCCTGTGCATCCCTTTCTATGCAGACAGGACCTTTGTGTGACCATTCATACCAGGAATACTTTCTCCATCAGCCGTCCTCTGGCAGGTTTTGCCAAAGATCTCCAGGCTGCAGAATTGCTTTGCCCTAGCAAGGTGACCACCAGGATGTTGGTAAACAACAGTAAAAATTCAGGAACTCTTCCTAAATTCTCTTCCTAATTAGGAAGTGAGCCCCCGAGCAGAGCTTTGGACCAGCCACACTTGCACCGTCTGCCAGAGCTGTCACAATGGGGAAATATATGGTCCCTGAACAAATCCTGCCTGCCAGGACGGACTGAAAATAGTGCTTTGCTGGGGCTTGCCTCCTTCCATGACCTTTGCTGGAGTGTCTCCCCTCCCACCACCTCCCCTGGCCTTCCCACTGCCCCCTTGGGCCAGGGCTCCTGTCTGCTTCCCCCTAAGACACAGCTGTCAGGGCCAGAGGGCTGGTGTCACACAGACTCAGTGCCAAAACTGCCTGTCCAT
Source organism: Struthidea cinerea (assembly GCA_013397865.1). Lineage (NCBI taxonomy): Eukaryota > Metazoa > Chordata > Aves > Passeriformes > Corcoracidae > Struthidea > Struthidea cinerea. The sequence continues at coordinate 589,933 of VZTI01000331.1, forward strand.
TTCCTGCCCTCTCCCTGCATTTCCCCAGGGGAGAAAGGGGAGGTCACTCAGGGCTGAGGCACAATCAGTGACTTCCCAGTCTTGCCCTGTCCCAGCATCACTCTGCTCTTCCTCAGCTCTCATGGGAGTTTCATTTCTCACTTAACTGTCTTAGGAGGTGGAAAATCTTCCTTCATTTAGCCCCTGTGCCTGACCCCAAGCCCTCTCCCACACTGCATGCCCAGCCCCTGCCCATACCTCCAACCTCCTCCTGGTGCAGAAATGCCTCACCTACCCCAGAGCATCTCCCTTCTTTTTGTGGTCTTGAAGAAGGGGCAGTAGAGCAGAGCTGGGATGCCACAGAGCACTGTGTTTCTTGAGTGGTGACTTTTTCCATTGCTGCTTGTAAACTGTGAGGTCCTGCCATGAGGAGTAAGTCTGGGCAGATGCTCCGTGCAACGGAACTCCAAAGCAACCACCATTTCTTGTCCCAATGCACAGGCAACAGCACCAAGACCCACCCAAACTGCTTTAGCTGCAAAACACGGTTGTCTGGATACCAAAGATGTGAGAAGTGCCAGTGAAAGATGATGGGAACAAGATTTCCTGACTCTCATTGTGCTTCCTGATGGTTTCTCTCTTGGAAGTCAACAAAGAGAAGGACTTCCCATCCCCATCCCCAGCACAACCGTATCTCTGCCTGCCGTTGCTACTGTCTCTACCTTGCTTCAGAAGCAGGGATTAAATGACCCACGAGTATATATTTGTGGTGGTACGCAGTAAATCAAATATCTATTTGGGCAAGTCATGTCTGGTCTTCTAATTATCTTGAAGTATTTGATGTTGACAGCTTGGGATCTCATCACAAGTTTTACATTATATTAGTTTTCTTTTCCTTCTGTTCTCAGCCTATTGCCGGGATGTAGTGATATAGTTTGAAGGCTGATAGTCATTTTTGAAATAGTAGTTCAGAGTCTTCCCAGTTGCACTGAAAGGACTCTAAAATGAGAAAAGAGACAGAGAATCCAAAGTACATGCTTTTACAGAGGTTTAAATTAATCTTATTAATTAGGTAGGAAAAATCCCAATGTACTTTTTATTTACTTTAGCTGGTGAGATGGTGTGTACATCTCAATCTCATTGCAGAAGCTCAGGTATTTTCCTGATGAGACTGAATCATGCAAGAAATACGAGTATTCCTCCAGCATTACTGGAAACCCTGTTCCAGCAGTCCTGGGGAAAGTGAGATAGTAGGAGTCAGGGCACATTGGTGGGATGAGAGGTGACTCAGCCACCAGGGCAGCCATGGACAGGAGATGTGAGTGGAATCAAGGTCAGACCCCTGCGACCAGCCCTGGAGCTCCTATGGAGAGGGAAGGACAGTGGAAAGAGGATGGCTTTGCAGGGGCACGAGATGTGTGTTTGCATGTGCGTGTGCATGTGTGTGTGGCAGGAACCGTGACCTTGCAAGGGAACGTGCCCCTGAGTGCAGGAGGACACACAGGGGGAAACACTTTTACGTGAGTATGGGGGGGAAGGAAAAATGACAAAAGCCCCTTTTATTGCAGCTAAGTGCCAGAGACTCCAGGAAAAAGCCAGGAGGTTTTGGTGCGCTTCTTTAATCAGGGAGGTTTTGTTACTGCATGGGGCAGGCATCCCTGTTGGTTTGGGTGGCAGGAGAGGACCAGTGCGGGGTTTTACAGAAGGAGCAGACACAGGTTGCTGAGGTAGGAAGGGTGGGAGAGTGGGGGACACTGTGTGAAGGAAGTGGCAGAAAGAGTCAATATACCCAAGGCGAAAGAGTGACATGGCTGCAAGAAGTGATGGGGCATCTGAGGGCAAGGAAGGACGAGACAAGAGACACAGAGCTATGCAGCTCTTCCCTCGTTGGGCCACATCTCCTAAGCTGAAAATTTGTGTTGGGTTGGGCAAATCCCTGTTTGGACCGTGTGATCTCCCCAGAGCCATGGGACTGATAGGTCATCCCATGGCGCTAGCTCAGGCTGGAGAGGGCACAGCAGACCACGGCAATCCTGCCCAGCTCAACCCTGTCAGCAGCATCTGCTGGCCTTCAGGCATCTTATAGCTCCCTTGAACAAACACCTGACTGTCACCTGGGGTGCATCTAAGGTACTGTGGAGATGGGCACGAGAGCACCTGGCTCTAGTTTCTTCCTTTTCCACAAGCTCTCTTGAGAAACAGCCCTCTCTCTCCACCTTTCTAAACCACAGCTATAGCTGTGCCTCCAACAACATAACCCTGTAAGGAGGTCCAGCAAGGTGGCTACAGACACTGGTGCTTTGCAGGAGGCTGAGCTCTGTTTGCAGAGCTGCTTCATGGAGCAGTGGGCGGTGCTGCGCCACAGGGCCCAGCTGGGTGAGAGAGAGAGAGCTGCCAGGGCTTTGCCGACGTGACCTAAGAGCTTGTGGAAAAAACCCACCATGCTCCAAGAAGTCCTGTCCTGTAACCAGCATGGCCATGGATGGGGGGCATGCTGAATATATGTTAGAAGGCCTGTCTTGGGGATATGAGTTACAAAGCAGTGTAAAGGACACCTAGGGAAAATCCAGGAAAGCTCTGATCCCATGGTGCTGCAGGGAAACAGCAGGTTTGGGGATGTCACAGTTTTTCTTCTCCTGGTACAGCTCCTTGTTCGGTGTTAGAAGGAAAGGACCCCACCACTCCCTCCACGTAGCAGGAGCTCCTACTTTAGCTTAGCTGGTGTCACATGTATAATTGAGGAGTATATCAGAGAGAGAAGCTCAGGCGGTTGCGTTCGGTCTCAGGACAGGAGAGCTCTGATCGCTGACTTAGCAGGGGCTGCCTTTACTCCAGAAGAAGAGGATTTGTCCACAACCAGCAATCAAGATGTCATCTCTGTTTGATACAGAAATCTCCCCTGCAAATGCTCTACAGAGTAATTTTTCCCTACAAATGCACCTCAGTTCTGTTAATGAAATTGTGAGAAGTTTTTGCAACATTCCGTGCAAGACAGGACCTGTATAGCATGGAGGGTGACAGCACCCAGCCTTTTCCTATCTAAGAAAATACCCAGAAATGCTGTACAATGACAGCAAGCCTGACCTTTTTCCAGACAGCAGCATCAAATCATCAAGCTGAAAAAAAAGAGAAGCAGCCCTTCTAAGAAGGAAAGTGAGCTCTGGAAACCAAGTAATTTAATGTCCTTTAATGTCTCCAGCCAAGCTGCATATCACTTGGAACAGTAAGGAAAAAAAAAAAGTGGCAAAAAAATCAAACCACCTTTCATTCCCATGAGGAGATCACAGAGTTTATAATGTCCAAAGGCTTACAGACTGGCCCAGGGGTTACAAAAACCAGCAGGAAGCATTCCCTCAGAAAATGATATGTCTTTTCCCCTTCTGTCAGGATCTTGCTTCTCTAATCAGATAAAACCACGTATTATATTCAGTATCCTTAGAAAAGAAAGACATGAGATTGTGCCTTTTATTCAACTCGTTTAAGGCCTTAAAGAGAGCCATAACAAAAAGTCCAGTCTACCTGCCTGACTGCTTCTCTCATCTCGTAAAAGACAGGAAAGCTGTTTATGTGTTTCTTTAAACTTTAGCTCAGAAATTCAGGTTCTCTCTCTCTCTCTCTTTTTCTTCTTCCAGCTCAGACTTTCAGGCATGTCTCTTGCTTGATACTTGATGTGAGCACTTAGGACTTGGAGAAAGCCATCCACCTGTACCTTGTAGCAGGAGAGCCTGTGGAGTACCACTACCACTAGCAAAGCAACCATGCATGTGAACCCAAATGGTCTCAGCTCTTTGCTTCTACCCATTGAACTCCCAGCAGTAGAGAGACAGTTTATTAAAAATCATATGACCGCATCTCTTCAGCAAATGGTCAAGAAATGTCACAATCCACTTCATTAGTCCTCTTGACAGGCGTGAATAAGGCTCTTAGAAAACTACCTTACAGGTCAAAAAAATTAAGCAAACAGTCTAGGATTTCTTCATGCACTTTTAGAGTAATAACAGAGGAAAAATCTTGTCTTAAACAGAAGTTGCTATCGAAGAGACATCAAAGCTTTTAAGCTTGGGCTATTGTAATGCAAGATGATCTTAAAAATTGCCCCAAAACAACAGCTTGTTAAGCAGGCGGGTACTTACCTGTAAGGCTGAGCAGGCTACAGAGCCCATTTCTACCACAATAGCTATCAGCTATTCTGCTGTGCAAATACACTCTTCAGCTACATGGCTGCAAGCAAGCTCATACCTCAGCAGAAGGGAGAAGACACCCCTTTGGTCCTTCTACAGCAGCTGCCTGACACAGGGATGTAGTTTGAACTTGCAGAGGAGAGACAGGCAGGGCTATACCTAAGAGCTCGCTGTGGTTGAACATGAAGTCAATGAAAGTCAATGTTTAGCCCCTTTTCTCAACTCACAAGATTTACAGCATTTCTCCAACATTTCCAAGGGGAGAAGAACTATAAACTGCCCAGGAACACATGTTGACTAGGCATAAATAAGGGACAGAAGGACTGCAACTGCCTTTCAGCTGCTGTTAAGGCTCCCAACCCTAGTGCTGGAAAAGTGATGATCTGTGAAGGGGAAAGTGTAACTTGCAGCAGCAGAGCAAAAAGACTGCTTCCAGCTCTATATCCCCATGGGAAATTTTTCTTTAGGAAGCTCACAAGCTAATGACAATCACATAGACAACACCTGGCAAAAGGGAGTGGCAGCTCATAAACCATCCGTAGAGCTGGAACAAAATTTAAGCTGTGTCACTGACAAACATTTGTTCATGATCTGAGGGCAAGATTGGGGGAGAAGATTTGTGAGACAAAGCGGTCATGGTGGAGTTTTAACTCAATAGCCTGTGGTGGGGTAGGAAAAGGGAGGCCCCAGGACATGGAGAGCACTTACGGTCGTTCCTTCAATAACGCCCAGCTACTGGGACTGTGCTTAAATGAAACCAAGTATGAGCAGGTTCTTGCTGTGCACCTTTGACTGTCTTCAGTCAAATGACCCCATAGGACCATAATTACTCCAGAAACTGGCCCAGATCCCATCTCTAGGACTGCATGTGTAAAAAGGGCTTAAGGCCATCACCAGTGATTTCATTCGCCACAATCCAGGAGGCACGCTGCACCAGGTTGCTTTTGAAAGGTGGCTCCCTGCCTCTGCCCTCTTTGTGGCTTCTTCTTCCCTTCATAAGTTTTGCTTGAGCATCAGAAAAATCCCTCTAGGTAGCCTGAACCGTCCCAGCAGCTGGAAAGACCTGTGCCCTCTGGGAGGAAGAAACCCAAGCTCATTCAGTTGTTTTTCAGGAGGAGCCAGGGTTATCCTAGTAGTTGAGCTGGTTGCTTGCCAGAAGGAGCAAGGGAAGCTAGGAAGGGAGTTTCTAAGGAAAACCTCAGTCTTTGACTTAAAATGTGTGGCACAGGACCCAGGGATGAATTTGGGCTGTGAGTCAGGACCTGAAGACAAAATATTTGTTGATGCTTGAGCAGCATTTGCAGGGGAGAGAGGGGAGCTGTGGACTCTTACCAGTTATGCCTGGAAGTGATGAGGCACAGAGATGCAACACAGAATGTTTTTTCAGACATCACTGACATTTCTGCATGAGCCTGGGGGCTCTGTGGACAGCAGGGTTTCCATCCACACGGGGCTGGGTGCATGTTCTGGAGATTTTCAAATGAAGCTCTAATAGGTCTGTCATGCTTATCAGCATCTCTAAGAGCTCCAGGTTTAGATAAGCAGTGCAGAGGATGCATATTTAAACCGACATAGGGAGAGCTCTTATTTTTTCATCCATCACTTTACAGGTTTCTTTTTAACCTCCTCAGGAGGTAAAACACCTGCTTGTGTGTATATGTGTGTGTGTGTGTGTGTGTGTGTAAAATCTTTCTCATTCCATCTGGGTTGTGATTCATTTAAGTACAAGGCAGTCTTGTAACGCATTGTATATATTTTAATTTCTAGATATGTCATGTACAAAGGGTTGTTCAGGAACATGTCTATCAGCCCATCTTCTTTCAGCAGCTTAGAGAAGAGAGGAAAATCTTTAGGAAAGAATATGTGTTTTGAATAGTCAGAATTCTTCATTTTGTCCTGTATGGACATTTTCTTTCTTAAGCCTGCTAGTTTATCCTGAACCTTGGACTTGGAAAAAACCCATATAATTAAAGGATTTTTGTTTTTGCTGCTTTTTTTTTTTGTTTTGTTTTTGTTTTTTTGTTTTTTGTTTTTTGTTTTTTTCCTTTCAGCAGTAAAAAGATAATTGAAGGGGGAAACAATTTATTCCTCTCATGAATAATCTTCAGCTTGGGTCTATGACAGCTCTGTGGTCAGCAGTTTGCTGACCACTATGGTCTGGCAGTGCTGGCTGTGAGGAGACTCTGGATTCCGAAAATCTCTGACCTCTTTGCCACGCAGTGATGCCATGAGCTCCATGCCATCTTCTAAGGTCTGCTCTTGCCCCCAGCACCGCAGCTGGAAGTAGGGCCTGGGAGATGGTGGGAGCAAAGCACGTTATGCCAGAGATCAGCACTGCAGTGGGTGCCTGGGACAGCTGAGCTGGTGGGAGAAGCAACCTGCCAAAAGAGCACAATTAGCCCAGACTGGATGATTACTGAATGAGATTACTTGCGTTAAAGTTGTCATGTGGTTGCACTTGCTGGACCACTGCTGCAGCTTGGTTAAAACTCCCTGTAAAGGTCCTTTGTGATCTCCTTGCTTCTTACTGAAAGGTCCTGTAAGGGGCAGCACAGAAGAGGGAGAGCAGCTCTGAGCGTCATAGAAGACTTAATTTGCTAATTAAATACAAAATTTACCATGGGTATAACTAGGGGCAAGGCATGACACTTCTGCAAGTGTTACTCATTCAGCACTCTACATTTAATCAAGCACTTCTGTAGCTATTCTGTGCCTAAACTGTCACTGCTGAGAGTGGTCCTGGTATTGCCCAGGTTATTGTGGTCCAAGATAACACATTAAGAGTGTGGGCTTTGGAAACCTTTTTCATAAACTGGCTTTGGAGTTCAATCATCTGTCTCTATCTGGATTTATAGGTGATTTTTTTTTGGTGAAAAGGTTATTTAAAGATGACATGAGAATATAGCGTACTTTGCCTGCCAAATTTTTATCTCACTCTTTCTTGGGTTGTGATTGAAGTCCTACTTCTGCTTGTGCTAAGACTAATTAGAGTTATAGCATTTATTTAATCCTTCTGTGATCAATGCATTTATATGAGCACTTGCTGGGACCTGGCAGTAAAGACAATTTAGCAACTTTAATCTAAGCAGTACCTCACAAACATTATCCACATCACCTTTCTGAGGCAGCAACCCACCATAAACATCTGCAGTTTGACAGCCAGGGAAGCTAGATGGGTTAAATAACCACATTATTATAATGGTCATATGTTAGGGGGACCACAACTGCTGCCCAAGATTTGTACCTCGCCCATGCTAAACTAACACACACCAATCCAGCCCCCTCCTCGTCCTCTGGCAGGTTTCCTTTGAAGCAGACAGGACAGGGGAGGTCAGCAGAGAGGATATCCTGTATTAACACAGGCCTGGAAACCGGGACGTGCAAGAATGGAGTGACTTGCCCAGGGTCATGGAGGAAGTCTGTGAGGAGGCAGAAATGTAACTCAGGCTTATTGGGTCTCAGGACCACCCTCTGCTCCAAACAGGAAATCATGGCCAGAAACTGCACAGAAACCAGGAAGTTTTAGCTACTGGATACATACTGATATTGTGAAATTTTGTTTTGTTTGGGTGACTGTTCCAGATTCCCTAAAATTGCCACATGTATTTTGGAAGTTGGACTGCTACCCTTTCAGCAAAACACATCGAAGCCTGGGAAAGGGCTGAGAGAGGAGTTGAGGGCTCATTATGGCAGGACACTGTACCACAGGGAAGGTGCATCTCGCCATAGCCTGAAACCACTGATATACATCTCCCTTACAAATCCCCAGCAAGCCTTTACCCTCTATGGGTCCCCTATTTCCTCTTCACCCTGAATCAGTTTTTTGTTCTGCTGATAAAGTCATTATCTTTCTTTCTTTCTTTGACCACATTGGGCACCCTGACCTTGCAAAAATGAGACAAAATACCACACAGGGACCTAATGATTTAAATATGAGACTGCACATTTCATCTTGAAATTCAGACAATCTTATTAAAGTGTGGAGGGAAAACAGACAGAAGTACAGCCTTTTGTGTTTGGTTGGGTACATGTATTATTTATGATGTAGAATGAATGACTGATTACCTTGAATCTTGATATGTGAGGCAAATGAAGAAACGTTACCTCTTTATATGCAATGCTACAGGAAAGTGGTTTCTTCAAGCCTCTGATGTGGGAAAAGCTGGATTATGGCACATTTCATGTGTTTAATCTGCAGCTGAAAGGTAAACAGGCAGAGTTGATTTAACAACAAGGACCTACAGTCATCTGTGGGGCAAATTCCATTGTATTTAACAGTGTGGTACCGGAGCTGTATCTGCCCAGTATTTGCTGATTAAAACTTCATGTAATGGCAATGTGATTACTGGCAGAACAGTGACCTTCACCCCTGCAACTCAGCTTCAAGGGCCACACAGCTCTGCAGCTGAATAATAGACTCATGTCTGCAGAAGACTTCAGTCGTAAAAATCAAGGCACTTCTCTGACTTTGTCATTTTCCCATAATGGCCATCAGGATAGCAGGTGAATTAATCCATTCTTCACACTGCCAAAATGACCTCTAAATTATTATAGACAAAGAGAGGAAGACTGTGGATTTGTATTTAGTGGGAAAAGACTTGGATCACCAACTTGCACATTCTGTCTATAATGCCATAAGTAATCATACTGTCAGCAGGTATTTAAAAATCATTTCCACCCCATTCTTTAAGTTACTTTTCTTATCACCGAAACAGAGAGGCCGACTCCATTTCTGAGCACAACTAGAGGCTGCAAGAAACTAAGTCCTGCCCTTCCCTTCCCTCCCTTCCCACAGGAGTCCCGACAGCAGGAGCTCGACCGCTACCCAACCATTGCTATGCACAGCTCCCTCATTTTCCTGTTACATACACTGACCTGTGAGTGTTGCCTATCTTCCTGGTATGTTTACATAGAGCATAGAAAAAAGGACAGAGCACCCACACAGATAGACTTGCACAGACATATTCCAGTGATAGGAGTTTAAATGTAACTAGAGTTTGCAAGGCATTCTAAGGTGAAAAGCTTCACATAATTGCTGACTACCCTTAAAAGTTGTATTTCTTCTTTTTTTTTCCTTAATATACACTGTCTGTAAGTGATGACAACTGAATAGGCTATTATCTCACAGGATAATGGCTTTCTGCTTCTACATCGTGCTGAGTTAAATTGGAGATACCCAGGTGTGAGCTAGGGAGGATGTTCATTTCCAAAGCCGAGAGCCACACAGCGACAGGCTTCTGCTACCAAAGCTTTATTCCTCTCCTGTGAAATGAACTTAAGAAGGCATTGTAAAAGTAACTCTTCTTGTTGCAATGTGTTACAAAAAATTGACTCTCATTTCTGTTGTCTGCTGCCGCTAGATATCAGCAAAACCATTGCCAGTCCATGCCAGATACATGGACTGTTTTAGCAGACAACCAAAGTAAATGAAAGCACTCCTCCTCCTCCACCAGGTTTTGATAGCCTGATCCAGTGAAATAACTAACACCTGAAAAATCTCATTGACTTTCTGCAGCTTTTTGGCACAGCAAGGCACTGGTAGTCATGAGGACTTTTCTACACAGAAGGTGTCCTACTGCAAAGGCTTGGCTACACAAAATTGTAACTACACTGGTATAGTAAAAATGGTTTAATTTCTGCAGGGTAGAAACAGTTATACCAGTACAAAGAAGCTTATTTATGCTTGACTTTCCATTTCCATACAAGCAGGTGAATAAGCTGTACTAGCATAAAGCACCCTTGTGGCCAGTACAAGTGTCCCCAACTACTGGTTCTATTGGTTTATCTATTTCAGTAAAAAATATCACACTTCAAATGGAAATAGCTGTACCAGTACAAAACCTGAGTTGAACAGGCCTAAGCAAAAACTTTAGACAGCCTCCTTTTTTTCTCCCTCAATACTATAAAAACTGTCTTAATAAGTAATCTGGCTGGATATTTTTTGAGCATTGGCTTGAACTACCTTTCAGTACTCACTGGCAAATGTGGGTCAAATATTCAGTAGTCTGATAGCATGAATGAGAGTTCTTGCAGGGAATATTGTATTTTAATCCTTCTTATTCTCATTCTTTTTTTTTTTTTTAAGCAGCAATTAATGCCCTGAGTAGAGATACTGGTGTGGACAGGGGCTGAGTGAGAAGCTGTGCTCATCAGGGCTGCCCGAGCACTGTGCTGACTCAACATCCCTTCTCCAGGAACTGCTCATTGCCTTTGGGGCCAGTTTGTGTTTCCCTGCCTGACCCCGCAGCACAGCTGGGGGGACAAGGCGGGAGAGGACGGTGCTGACAGCTGTATCCACACCCCACAGACAGACAAAGGAGTTTCAGAAATCAGGCAGACCAAACCACATGGCAGAACCTGCTCCCTTAAAAACAGAAAAATGCAACCCTCATCATACTGGATACTGGTCTCATGATTTTGTGGGTCTGACTCATCATTCTCCATCTCTGAAAATTCTGCCTCACACACTGAAAAATAAAATCTGCTCCTAGGCACAGGTCAGGTAGAGCTAGGTTGTATTTTTTATAAAACCAGGTTTACGTCTTCCATTTGGTATTTCACTGGCAGACTTCAGTGCTGGACTGGTTTGCTGCCGTGGAGAATAACGTTACCTGCTCTTGGAAGAAACATCCCATGGCAAGTTAAAGTTTTTCTAATGCTACCTTTGATTATTGGTGACAATTTACTGTCCTGGGCATATGAGGCAAAAGGGCATTTTTGCCATTTTTGGTAACAGTGCAAAACTTTCTTCTGGTTAAACGTATGCAAAGGGAACTGGTTGAAATTAGTTTTGAAATCTCATTTGCATCGCATCCTTAGACATGTAACATGAGACCTGTATTCCGAGGAAAACAAGAAATCCTCACCTTTTGTTCCCAGTTTTGGGAACATGCAGCACATTATTGCCCTGGGTTGGGCTCTACGCTGTCAGTTTGCGCCAGGAAAAACACTCTGGAAATGTACTGCATCTTGCCATAGACCACACAAGCCTAAGAACAGCTCTTCTGAAACAAGGCAAAAAAAAGGGGGGGGGGGGGATGGAGGGAAGTACAGGTTGTCCCCAACCCCTTTTTTTTTGTCTATGCAGTTACTGTGCTCACCAAGTTCTGACTTGTTTTAGAATTGGGATTAAAATCCTCAGTCTTTCCACTGTGAAAAGAAGGGCAAGTTGTGAGCCTGTGCTGATGTAAGGCTTTTCCTTGAGAACAGGACTTCTCCTGTGCTGGGTCATTTGTTGTGAATTTTATTAGCTGGGAATAGTCTCCATTGCCTCCCAAGTGCAGTGTGTAACACAAGATCCACTCTTTGCAGATCATGCCCGGTGATTTAGAACGTGCCAATGATTTAAAACGATCCGTGCTCCCTCCACCCAGAGTTGCCTGCCTGGGCTGCCATCCTGTGTTTATACAGGGGCTAATAGAAAGATCCTTGTTAAAGTACTTGGGTACTGCTGAAGCGGCAGTATCAGGAACCTTTTCCTCTTGGATCTTCCCTTGGGGATAGTGGGCAGCACAGCTACAGGTGGGCAGGAAGCTGTAATGGAGATATTGGCTTTTTAACTATCAGGGAACTTCTACCATGCAGAAAATCTGTTTGAAATTTAGCAGCTGGATTCCAAATCCCTCTTGTATTATGTGTTTGTTGGAGAGGTGTCTTATTATAGACACGAGTACCTCGGAGCATTATCTAATACTTCATACTTAATGCATTTGGGAGAACAGATAAAAACACAAGGGCATGTTAAGGTGTCTGGTATGAAAGCCAGGGGAACAGCTGTTTTCTTGGCCTCTCTGAAGCTTGAACAATACCAAGAGAGGTTGAGTTTGTTTCTTATTTGATCCATGCTTACTGTATTTAGTATATAGGCCAGGAAGCTGTATGACTTGGAAAACAGGGCTAAAGAATGGCACAGGAATCCCAGGCTCCAGTTCTGCCTCTGCCACTAACATCTTGGGTGACCTCAGGCAAGTCACATGACTGCTTTGCTCCCATCCTCCTCTTCTGACTTTTCTAGTTTGTAAAGGTCTTTGGGGCAGGGACAGTCACTTATGTGGTGACTGCACAGTACCAAACACAGCAGGACTCAGGAGCTCAATTATGACTTGTACTTACAAATATAAGTAAATAGTAATATAAATAGAAGGCATTCTGCCTGCTCAGCATACTGCTGCTGCAGAGGATTAACCCATTCCAGAAGTCCAATTTCTTCTTGACCGCTTTGATGCCAGGACAAGATGAATAAAACATGCTACTCATTATTTTAAAAAAGCATTTGCATAAAATATATTGCTATATTTTACTACATTTTCCTGTTGTGCAAGCCCACCTTTATGTGGTAAGATTTATTGCATGCTAAGATTTATTGACTTATTTCAGCATGGAAATGACTATTAAGATTGACCTGTCAGCAGTTTTTAATTTAATTGCTCTTTGATCCTTCAGCCTTGAACATATTTGCATTTGCAACTAAGCATCTCTTGGCAACACTTGTAGAATACGGCAGAGGCAGTCACTGAGATGCAGAGTCCTACGGAAGCCTGTGAGTTTCTCCATTTCTGGATGTGGACCATGTTGAGTTACTGCAGGTTTTCAATCTCACTTTACCCTTACAAGCATGCTTTTGCATGGCAAAAATACTCCTTTCTTTCCCTAAACTTTAAATCCTACTCTGAGTATAGAAAAGGCGGAATCTCAAAAGCACAATTTCCAACATGAAACCAAAACCACATATATCTACATCTGCCCATATTCCATGTTCCCTGCCCACATCAAGTGCACAGGCTTCATCAACAAGGGTAGGGGGACGAAACCTGTGGCCACTCTGCATGAAAATATATCTTAGGTTGCTCTGTAATATAAAGCAAAGGTCTGGAGGATTGATGATTTCCATGGTGTTTACATGAAAATGTATTACATAGCATCCTCCTCTGTGGGAAAAACCACTGCACAACTTAGTGCAAAACTGACTATTCGGAAATAGGTAGGATGATCAGGACTATAAAGGAGAATGAGGATGTGGAACTTCCCTCTCCTGGAATGAAAGACCTGCTCTGCTTCCCAGTTTGAACCTGGAAAAATTATCTGTAATGACAGATGCACAGGATAAAACTAGCAAGCTTTAACTTGTGTAACTGGGCTTAGAACACTTTGTACGAACATTGGCCCCAGTAGCAGTAAAGCAGTAATTTTACATAACACAGAATTGTTGCTAAATTATTCATCAACACATTAAAATATAACTCTTTGCAGTTCTGCAGCACTGGCTGTCGGCAAATTGCCTCTGACAGTTCCTTCCATAAGTTGGGAAGTTTGGAACATTAGCAGCAAGGCTAATGAATGAGGAGGCATGCACTGTGCAGGCAGCCAAACCACTGCTCTGTGTTTGGTGCTGCTGGTTGGGAACATGCCAGGTACACCCACCTCCTGAGCTGGCTGAAGGACTGAGGGCTGGATTTAATCAGCAAAGGGTCTATACTGGGGAGAGCTGGAGTCTGGTCTTGAGCATTTTAACCCACCAGGTAGCTGTATCAGCAGAGATACATGCAGTTTCAGAATCTTGTCGGTGAAATTCAGATCTATCAGTAGCTTTGGTGGACCTGCTGCTTCCTGAGGCACCTCCTGCATGTCCTTTGCATTGTTAGATGCTGCTGGGGCAGGGAGGGCTGCAGCTCTTTGAATTACATGTGCCTCCCTCCTAGGTTCTGTCAGAGGGCAGTTGCATCCATTTCCCTCTCCCTTCAACATTATCATTACCTCTGGCTTAAGAAGATGAGATTGCACTGGCTACTGGCATCTGGGTGCTGTAGCTGGCAAACACTGGATCATGGATCACGCTCCACCCCAGCTGCAGTCCACGCGTGGAGCCTTTGCTCACTGCCGCAGTACAAGCACTTGGTTTGCAGTCTTGAGTACGGGCTAAATCAAACCACATTTTGGCTTATCACAAGGCAAAAAAAGCCCAAACCACAGACACAACCCAGCAGTGGTGCCACCCCAAATCAGTACCCTCAAGTTGTGACCCACTCACCCGTGCCAAGCACTACTAGGGACAGATGCCAGTGCTTCTGACAGAAACCCCTCTGTTGAATGCATGGAACAAGACAAAGGAAGCCCATGCCTATTTGCACTGAGTTTGCTTTGTTCCTATTACAGTAAACACAGGTTCTGATGTAGAAGACAATGATGTTCCACAGTCTTGTTCTTTCAATAAGGTTTCCTCTTCCAGCTCCTGACTTGCAAACTGGACAGTGGTGTTTGTGTATGAATAAATGTCCTCTTTCAGTCTGGTGTTCAACTGCAACACCACTATGCTTTGTTCAGGGGAAAATCTTTTAGGGCTTCAAGCACAATAATGACCTCAGAAAAGAGACATGGCACGTACATGTTTTTATCAGTTCACAGACAAAAAAGCAAAGAAGAAAAAAAAAAAAAAACAAAGGAAAAGAATTTGGCTGAAGATAGCATTATCTGGAGCTGGATTTGACATTGCTTCCAGCAGGGACTGCGCGTAGCTGCTGCGACTGCGCCAAAACTTAGTCCCTGACTTTCTGGAAGTTCCTATTTTACAGGACAAAAAAAGCTACTGTTAAAAATGGAAAAGGATCCCGTGGTAAAGATGCTTTTTTAACTATTCCTGACCTTCTGAAATGACGAAGGAGACTCAGTGTGCGCGCGTGCTCCTGTACATATGGAATGAGTGATGGGAGGGAACAGACTATGGAAGCGAGCTTGTTCCTAAACTCCTTAAGTGTGAAAAACACAATATTCCTGTTAAGTAGTTCTATTTTCTCTCTCTTTTTGAAGTCTTCAATACTGCAATAAATCAGAAACTGTTTAAACAAGAACAAAAAGTTGGTAAACAAACACAGGTTAGTGGGACTTTGATATCTGGTGCAGCATCATGTAACCTGCTAGTACTTAAGCAAATTATATTTATTTAACAAATACTTAATAATATTTGGTAACAATAATCTTAAAAAAGTACCTTTTTGCTCTTAGAAAGGGTCATCCATCTCACCACACTTTGATGAACAACCCTGAGAATGCAACCACACAGAAACTTTCTCCAGCCAAAGGAAGACATCAGCTATGAATTGAACTCCACGCCCTACTCAGCAACAAAAAAGAAAAGCAGATCAAAACAGTGATGCACAAAATTCAGGTGAACATTACTAAAAAATCAGGAATTTGTTTCATTTTATGTTTACTAAAGAACTTTATTATTGCAAAGGTCATTTTCTGCAAGCGAGGAAATGCAACCATTATGGCAGCTAAAGCTATAGCAGGGGCATGGCGTATTTCATTGTGCGTGCTCAGCAGCAACAAACGGAGTAACAATGGGAACAGTCCAATAAATCTTAGCAGAAGTCTCACAGGCAAAGCACGTTGGTTCACATAACGCATATGCAGCCCAACAGAGGATTGGAAATGAGAAACAATACACACAAATAAATACTTTAAATATGTAAAGGTTGCTAATTAACGGTTGCAGAAGACAACTATTTTTCATATTGCACCAACCAATTTACACACATTCCATTCAGACAAACTGATTCAAATCAAGATTTGTGCAAATCTTTGGATTCAAATTAAACCTTGTGCTTAAAGCTAAGCAGCACTCAACAATAGAACTGCTTCTTTCTTTTCTGGAGAGGTTAGAGGGAAAACTATCTTGGGGTGTCATTTTCCATTGTTTCATAAATGAATCTCTTGTTCTCTTTCTTTCTCCTTCACACTGATGAAGTGCCAATTTTTGGCTGTGGCAAATGTAGCATAAATAGTGCAAATCACTTGTATGAGCTAGGGAAGTTGAACCCTGCCATGTTTGCAACTCTGTAGATTGATGTGCATGTCAAGAGGTCTTTTGGTCCAATACTTTGCATGACTAACATTAACAACTGTCTCTACAAAAATAAAAACAAAACAAAAAATAATCTATAATGAAGTCCTGTAAGTCAAATAGCTCATGCAGACAATCAGTATTATTTAAAATTAAATATCTAATCAGAGAGATTTAATGATGACTTAATGGTTGAATAATGGTCTGAACTCAAGCTAAAAAAAGTTAATAAAAACATGTAAAAAAGGGAAGAAGCAGAAGCAGTAATTTTTATTTGAGACATGAGATTAGATTTCTCTAAGCCCTAAACATTGAATTATACCTGTACAAAAAATAAAGATACCAAATCCAAACTCTCAATTCAGTTTCCGTGGTGATACCATTTTTCCACTTAATTTCAATCTCTTACTAAAATAGAAAATATAAAGGGCTGGATGAATCAGGCATATATCTGAGTCTTTCCTCTGGCTGAACTGAGGCAAGGGCATGTGGGGACAATCTGGGGTGAGAGACACTGTGGAAAAGGGGAGCTCCCTGTCCTTCTTGCAGTCCTTCAAAAAAGAAAGGAGCTTGCAGACTGTGCTATGACAGGACAAGTCAGGGTGTAACTTGGGCGACACGTACATCTCTAGACACAGGCTCTCTGCGCTAGCAAACAGTGTGGGACAGTAAGAGCAGCCATATAGATGAAAATACTTGGTGCTGAGAACACCGCGTCTTTACCAGACACGTTTCAGGGTTTCTCTTTTAACTCGGGATAAGCTAACCAATATTACTACTAAGCATGAACAGAAAGTTACTATATGGAAGGGTCATACCTGTAACTAGATTTCTTTATAAATGGTTTTACAGTAAAATCTGCATTCACCTGGGGTTTAATTGAGCTCCTACCAAGAGTTCAACAGCACCTGGATGACAGTTTAAGAGTAGACGCAATTCCCATTAACATGAGAAAGGAATGAATACCCAGCTTAGGCTTCCTACTGTAGGTAGCAAACTCCCCTTCCATTTTTAGTTTGAGGTGTGACTGAGCCATCAGGATTTTTCGTAATATTTTTTCTGTCAAAGTCAAGATGACATCTCATCTTGTAGCTTTTTTTATGGCTTTTGGTAGCTTTTACTCAGAAATTTATCCATGAATAAAACTTAGAAAGTTTAGTTCTATATAGTGCCAGCACCCAGAACCAGAACCTTTGCATTGTGAAACCCAGAGGATGTTATTGTCCAAAAGTCCAGTTTTGAATCCCTGACATTGAAAAGTAAGTACTTATATAACTTATTACACTAAAAGGCTGTTAGTAAGGAAGGGCTACACACCCAGGGCCTCCAGGCAACACAAAGAACAAGAAGAAGGAGAGATGCACTGAATTTTATCTTGCAGCAGCCAGCCAAGGAAGCAGTATTCTGGTGGGAGTATCTTACGACATCAAACCTATGAGTGACTGAATCCTTTCCTGTGACAGCATTTTCAACATGTTAGTGTTTCTGATCTTCAGCATACTGAGAAGATTTTGAAGGCAAAAGAAGAATAATCACAATCAAAAAGGTGATCTTATTTATCCTAGGGTGCGACAGAGCACCTTAATTCAGAATATATAAGCTTCCCTAATGAGGAAATGGAACATTATCAGTACTCAATTATTGTTGAAATGTATATAACTCACATATTGATCCTAGCTGGTGATTTCTACTGCATTTCTAAACTGTTAGTTGTGAGCACTTTCCTGGCTTGAGGTATTTTACGTTAGACTTGAGAAACTGAGCACAGAATACTGGTTTGCTTAAGTCCACCTCTAGTTCTAATTTCTTCCAGTAAATGGAAAATATTTGGCAAAAAAAGAGCCTTTAAAGTCATGTCAGGTTTTGATTTTGATTTTATTCATGGCACTAACAGACATCAGTATTTTACAATATATAATATATAGTCACATTAAATGCAGATGGCTAAATATTCTCGTGCTTTCAACAGTCCATAGCTATACATTTTCAATTCCAGCTCAAAAAAAAAAAAGAATCTGCCACCACTCTAGTCTGTGATTATAAAAATGTAAATGTACAAACTTCCTCTTCTTCAGTTTCATTATAATATAGGAAACGTGAAAAAGCATTTTCATTTGTCCTTTTTAAGTTAATCAATTTAACGAAATATTTTCAAAATATGTACAACAACAACTACCAAAGTAGTTAACATTTGAAAAAGATGCTGCTATAAATACTTGTGAGACAACATACAACAGCCATATGAATTAGAAACCAAGGGCCAACTTATGCATGACCTCAACAATAGACCACAAAAGTCCTGGTTACTGATAGAAAGCAGCTTCACTTCATTTTGCAATGCAGAATGAATTCTGCATCTTGGACCTCTATACTCTGACTCTTGTTTATAACCTTCACAGTCTGCTGCAAATAGAGATCCTTTAAGGTGGCTCAATATTTTTGAAGTGCCATGAATGTTACCAGGGTTCAGCATACCTCTGCACATTAGCATTCTATACGTCATATCCCATAAGTAACTTTTCAATAGACACTGTCTCACATTCATTATTGATTGCCTGCTTTCTCAGAGCTCCAGCAGAGACACAAAGTTCATTTAATTTTAAAAACGAATGACCCCAGCATATGACAACTTAGGTATCATAACTTTTTCCTTGTGATTGTTTTTTATAGACCTTTATTCTGGTTTCACCCTAATCACTTACAGCCCTTTCTGAAATCAAAAAAGAAGCAAGTAAATAGTTTGAAATAGTTACATATTTTTAACAGCTTGAAATGAGTATTACTTTTCAGATAGCTAGCAAAGTTTTTAATTTTGCCCATAAACACAATTAAGTATTAACACAGGACTGCACAGTGTTCACATTCTTATTAACCTGCCAACAAGAATAGTTTATTGGCAACCTTAAATATTCAGAGGCAAAACACAATTCCTTGGCACAGAAGCTTTACAGCAGAGCAACATATTTTCCCCTTAGAACCATTATGCAGGAACATACAGAAAATTAACTACAACTTATTTTGGCTTGTAGTCAAGAGAATAAACTAAACTTCTTGATTTTTTTTTGCCACTTCAGACTCTGAATGATGAATATGGGTGCATACGGGGTTAGATTTTCCAGTTACCTGTTCTTTTTACATTGTTCAAACGAGCAGAGGGACCTGTAACAAAGAAAAGCACATGATCATTCAAGATATTTTTAAACCTCCAACTGTTGACATTGTTAACCAAACATTCTCGCGTGGGGCTGTTTTCATGTTTGGTGTCTTCATCTGCTCCTTGAGACTACTTAAGCTTACCTGCTTTTTTTCTAGCTATATCACTTGGCCTAATGAAAAGTGCTATCCTTCCCCAAAAAAACCCACCTAAAAGTCCTAAGGAAGTATGGTTGCAATTGTGTTGTTTCTGGAGCATAGGTGATGCATTTTTCAGTGAAATTCCTTCATTTTGTGGAATGAACAGAAGCCCAGGCTGGAAGTATGCAACATCTGACAGTCAAAATCTGTTCTGTATTGGTTAGCTGTCACTGGCCATAAAAATCAATTGATGAGTACTTTGCTTCCTGATTGGATGAAGGAAACTCCCAGTGGCTTTGATTCAGGAAAACACTTAAACAAATGCTTATCTTCCTTCCCAGTCCTCAGGTCATCTAAGCATATGCTTAATTTTAAATACATATGCTAAGGTGCCTTTCCAAATTCAAAGTTACTGAGCTTTGATTCTATCAGAGAGATATACATTAAGGTCACCACAGAAGCTAAACAGGAATAATGCATTTAATCAAGTCTAAATTTTCCATTTTGGCCTTTATTCTTGAGGGAAAAAATAGGTCATGGTATTAATTATTAGCAAGGTGAAGAGTTCAAATTAAGTTTTATCTTCAAATTCAAACAGAGTAACAGCATGCAAATACCTGCCTCTCACTTTGCATGGGAACTAGAATCACTTTATAGGCTCGTTTTACTACCTGTATATCAAGCTTGGCCAACCTTATCGTGGGGCCTCCTGCCCCATTTCCAGCACACCAAAGCCTACATCAACTGTGGCTTTGAGTCTGTAATTTCTGTCATTGACCCACAGATACTGATGATAACAAACTGTATTTGCTCATTCACAATTATGCTTCTCTGCTTATGTGAGAAGAATAATCCACGTCTTGACAGAAAGGTATGGAACTAGGCCATGCTTCCTAGAAGACACTCAACATGTCATAATTCCGACTGATGCGTTACTTGTTGACAACTAACTCCAAATTATCCCAGAGAACACCAGGGACTCATTGCAGTTGGTGCAGTAATTACCTTATCTGGCTCCTTTGATTGACAACAGAATGATGCACTGCATGTACCAAGAGCTGACGTGACCTGATGCTGATGCCAAACATCGCCATGAATGCTTGTGCAAACTGTGATGGAGCTGAATTAATTTTTAAAATCTCAGTGAACAAACAGAACAGGCTACTTCGGTGCAACTCCAATCTTTATTGGAAAATACACAGAATCTGCAGAATCCCCCTTGCATGTGCCATTAAAAAGTGGTCTAAAGCAATGATGTTACCAAGAGCAACAGCCTGTTCTCCAGAAATATAACTTGCTTTCCCCACCGTGTGCAGACACCTTCCCCTGCAATACTTCTATCAAATCCCTGGGTACAACTCTACCTAAAGTGAGTGGATGGCGTATAAGCTAAAGCAACTTTTATAGCTTCTCTTTGTTGAGTAAGATTTTTAATCTGCATGGACTTGTGCTGCAACTATACCTACAGCTAGACATCTAACAGTTATTTGCATGTGTAGTTATGGTTTTTTCCCCAGATAATCATGGTAAATCCCAAGGCAAGTTACACAAACACAAAAATGCTCATGTGTAGATGCTGAAGGCTTGGCTACGGAGAGATTTTCCAGCTTTCTGCCAGCGTACATGTGAAAGTCTTGCTTTCACACGGATGCTGGCTGAAAACAGTTAGAGGTTTTTGTAAACCAATCCCTTTATCTTGCAGGTGCAGATTGTTATGCAGTATTGTTACGATAGTGACAGGAGAAATACTTTGAAGTAGGTGTTGTAGGGTTCAGCCAATCCCTCTGAGAGGTGGATGAACAAAGAACCAATAACTTTATACCACTAAGATATATAAACGAGTTTGTAAATTAATAAATGGTTCCATTCCTTCCTAGATCATGTCTATGTTGCTTTCTCTCCGTCCCCTGCACAACAGCGACACTCATGCATTGATATACAGAATTTCAGAAATCTAGCTACGTTATTTTGCATTTTCTGAGATGGCAAATAGGAAGTTAAAAACTGGACATATAGATCTTAACTATATGATATTGTTTGACACAATTTAAGGAAAACACTAGTTCACTTTTAAAATCAGAACGTCAAATGGTACAGCTCTATGACCTGAGTTTTGCCACCAGAATTAGCCAAAATTTGGTCTCAGATGAGCTGTTTACTTCCTAGATCAAGTGATTCTCCTTCGCACATGCAGCAGACCCCATGGCTGGGATACACTCTCTTCGCTAGTGAGAAATGTTCATTTCTCGAGACAAGAAACCACTGAAGGCACCAGGGCAGCCATCGTGGCTGGTGGCTTTACCTGACACCACAGTTGAGCAGGCTCAACTGGGCTTGGCACCTGCAAGAATTTTTCTGCAGGAGTCTGTGGACAGCAACAGTGTGCAATAAAACAGAAGACATTTCTTCAAAACAGAGAGTGATTTATTTGCCAAAACAGGCACAATACTTGAAAATATGGATTAAGGAAGAGTCAGGAAAGCTATGCATATACTATCTTACCTATACTTGGCATTTCCCTCAAGCATCTATTTCTGTTCTGGTTTGTTTTGGCTGACCCAATTAGAGACTGTGCTGTGCAGACCCTGACTCTCAGCTAGGCAAGGTCAGCCTGCAGCAACTTTTCTCCTCACTTCCCGCACAGTGAATCTTTTAACCTTAAAGTTCGTGACTTTAGCAAACAGCCGTGTAATCAGGGGAGGAGTGGAGGAGCTGCCTTTTCACAGATATTACTTGAGCTCAAATGTTTGTTGGGATGCTCCTTGTCTAGGCAATTGGTTGCTTTTTACATTTGCTTCCCCTGACAGCCCCGTTTGATCTACTCCCATTGCAACTAACCCCACATAAATAAGCATCGAGTCACACATAACTGCAACACAGATTCCTCCCAGTTTTCTACAATATTAGCTAAATAAATGACTTTGTTGTCAGCAACACAGATTTTTCCCAGTTCTCCACAATATTAGCTAAACAAATGACTTTGCTGTCAGAAGCCCTTGTCCCAGAAGACTTTGAGGAGACAATGGAAGAGAAACAGATGCCATTACTGAACTGAACTACCTACTCCGCTGTCTAGTTGCTGCAACCAAAATCTTCCAGAAAGCAAAGCCAAAACCAGCCCTGTGCTCACATCTCCAAATCACATCATAGAACTTTGACAGAGGAGGCAAAACAAAGAAAAGAGTTTGCTTCAGCCTTGGCACAAAGCAACCTGTCAGCCACTGCCTACAAAAAACTTAGAGTTCCTTAGACAAAAGTAAAGGAAGAAAACGCTGATATTCAGCTATCATGTACTCTCTCTCCTCTGTGGATTCAACTTTTGCTGCCACAACTTGTCTAACTGCAGGGAAGGATCAGAATTTGGCTCTCAATAAAATGCAGAAAACTAGAAGAGATATTAAAACAGACTGGAGAGAAAGTCTTTTCAGAAATCTGACAACATTTTTACTTTAATCAGTTATCAAGGGCATGAGATCTCAGATGTCAAAGTGTCATGATGACTTTGGCATATACAAGGCTAGCTTGCATATCCAATATCTGGAAGGACAGCAGAGTAATAAGAAAATCATACTCTGTCTTGGACAAAACACTGCTCTCTTTTATTTTCATAAGAGACCTATATAATGAGATGTACTCTTCTGTTGTTCCAATGTCAAAACAAGCAAAAATTACTCGGTCTTGGAAATGAGACAAGACAGGCATAGTATTTAGCAGAATACATCAGTATATCTGGTGTACTTTCATGACCTGCACTGGTTATCCAAGTGTTTTGAAATAAATCCCCCAAAGATATGATAAAGACTTGTTTTCATGAGTAGAGCTATGGGTCCCCTCAGAGACTTCTGCAAGAGCAATGCATTTGGAAGAAGAAGAAATTTGGAAGTATCTAGACAACAACTGCATGAAGTACCCTTGAATGTCCAAGTCCCATTTATTTCTGTCAGTTGGTGAAGTGGGGAAATAAAGGCCTGACTTCTTCATAATTTGTAGTCTTAGAATCATAGAATTTCTCAAATTGGAGGGGACCCATAAGGATCACTGACTCCAACTCCCTGCCCCTCCCAGGGCTGCCTAAAACTAAACCATATGACTGAGAGCATTGTCCAGCTGCTCCTTGAACTCTGTCAGGCTTGGTGCTGTGACCACTTCCCTGGGGAGCTGTTCCAGTGACTGACCACCCTCTGGGTAAAGAACTTTTTCCCACTGAAAAGGAAAGCCATATGAACTTCCCCTGACACAGCTGCATTCCATTCCCCTGGGATCTATTGCTGGCTGCCACAGAGAGGAAACCATGCCTGCCCCTCAGCTGCCCTCCTCAAGGAAGGCACTGATTGAGATGAGGTTGCTCCTCAGCCTTGTCCAAGCTGAACAAACCAAGTGTGAACTCAGCTGCTCCTCATAATTTTATGCATAATATAGACATAATTTTTCACATGAAAAATTAACTGCACATCCAGATTCCTCATGTAATCAGAACATGCTGATATAAATTTCCATGAAACACTGATTTGTTTGTGCCATTTGTATGATTCTGTGGAATTTCTGGTTTATCAGAAACCAGATTTTTTTGACAACTTTTGAATGTTAAAATTTGAGTACATTTTAAAATTATTTAAAAGAGGACAAGTGAGCAAGGTTAAAGTCTATTTACACACTTACAGTTGGCATCAGCTAAATCATGTGTTGGGAAAACTACATCTGCTTTTCTACATTACCTTAAGTCCTTGGATCAAAATCTATTCTTGGATACTGCAGTATAATTGGGATGCCTCCACTAAGGACAATTGATCTGCTTCTCTTTACCAAGAAACACAGTGAAACTTGAGATTGGGAACAACAAACTTTGATCAAAGAGATAAGTGAAGTTACTCCAAAAATCACACACAGGCAACTGAGCACTTTGCCATCTGGGAGTTGACCGGTTCACATCTAACCGGAAAAGTGAAACACACATCATTCAATTAATAAAGTGCAGGCAGACATTAGATTGACCTCACAGTTTTACTGACAGCTCTCAGCACATGTGACCAAGGTTTAAGTGTTGGGAATCAAGGTCTAGGACTCAATACTGAAATTAGGAGAGAATATTTACTTATAAATTTACTTCAGGGTCTCATATCTGATCTTTCTTAGGCTCACCTTGTCTAAAAGACATCCAGTACTATCTCAGATAACAGAACAAAAAGGTCATGAAAATGCTTTCTGAAATTATAACCATGCTCTTGATGGTCCCTTTAATAAAATGTACTGTCTGTTCACATGGTTGCATGTGCACACAGGTGTGTTTCATTAGCCGTTCAAAGGTTTCAGATGTATTCCTGATCTTTGATTCAGTTAGAGGAAATAGTGCATGTAGCTTCTTCTGATGGAAGAAAGAAACATGTGCCTAGAACAGCTTAAAAATGGTTCTGAAAACACAACAAGCATAAGTTGTTTCATCCCCAGTAAAATATAAAAGTACATTTACCTTTCTTAACTTCGCTGCTCCAGCACCAGAGCGAATGGCCTCCATTAGGGCTTGCCTTGCCTCCACTGGGTTACCTGTAGCTGTGGCAGAGGATTTAGGAGCTGCTGCTGACAGCTGAATGGGAGGTGGTGGTGGCGGCTGGGCAGGGGCAGGGGGGATACACAGCTGCTCTTCCTGAAGGTCTTCTGCCTTCTGCAAGGACAGTTCTGCATCCCTAAAACGCTGCAGCTCTTCGGAGGCCAATGAGGAGATCTGTTCATCATGCAGTTGAAAGAAGGTGGTTAATATCAAGCATGGCTAAACTGTAATTATTTGACATTTGATGCACTTTCAGTATGCCGATTTCACTTTTCTTGGATGATGTAAAACACATAGAACTTTTGTTTGCTCATGGGGTTGAACATCTGTTACTACTCACTCACATCACTCAGCTGGGCTGATTACCAGCATCAAGGACTTGGCATTGAGTCTGTCTCAGAAACTCAATCTTTATTTACTGTGAGCTTCAGCATCCTATAACTCTTCTTGGCATGTAAGGTAAGAGAGAAAGTTGGACTTGGTATTAATTTGGAAACAACCACAAGGGTTTTGGAATCAGGAAGATATATTAAGGCTGCAGTAGCCACCCAGGAATATGATTACATTTTGCAGTCTGGGCTGCACAGAAATAATCTCAGATGACAGAGAAGCTCTTCCAGATCTGAGCTCTCAGACATTCTCTTCACTGAAAAAAAAAGCCATTAAACCTAAAGTTTCCAGCCATACTTAAGGGGAAAAAAAAAAAAGGGCCAGAGAGAACTATGTGAAAGCACTGAGAACAAAATCAATTGATTATTCTTCCAAGTATGTTTCTGTGGAATTTCTGAAACTAAAATTTCTGCACAAATTACCAGCTTGGAAACTCATACTACTTTAAATGCATACAGGCGAAGAAGACAGTCTTTCAGACTAAGCCAGCTTTTCCATCAACTGCGTCAAGAGATACTTTTGCCATTAATACCATCACTAGTAATAATCATGATGAATTGTTAGTAATTACAATGATTCAGCAATTATTAGGAAATTCAGTACTATGGGCCAAACAGGAGGTTTCCAAGCAGATCCATTGTAATTAATTTCTCAGACAAACTGAGGCACAGAGCTTCTGTGGTGAAAAATTAAAGGGTTCATCTCCCATCAAATAATCCACAGAGAGCTTCCTTCCCTATATATACATATATATATATACAATATATATATGAGCATCATGTCATGTTAGATAAAAGATGAATATTTGAGATAAAATGAAAGGGACAGCTCTTTCATCACAGCACATCTGTCTTGGGCTCTGCACACACACATTTAACTAGCACAGGTGACACGAAGTGAAAAAGCATATGGTTTCTAGGCAACTTCCTTTAAAATCATGGCAAAAACTTCTCTGCCAGAGGAAAGTATTCCAAAAAGTCTCTGTGATGACTTCATTGTCAGAGCCTCTTTTACACAAACTGCTATTTATTCCTAATGAATGCAGAATGCAGTTAAGTACATGTGAAGATTGCTGCTGCTTAGCACATCCCGTTCACAGGCTCAGAGGAAGCTGTGCCCTACCTGCAGCAAGGGCAGTAGGATATTTGAGGGGTGAAGTAATTCCCTAACACGAGAATTTTTCTATCTAGTGCCAGCTATCTGGATGTGTGCTAATGAACTGAGTCATTGCACAAGGGAAATGGGAACCTCCTTGCCAAGGACACATCTTTGGCCGGATTAGTCAACTGAGTGAAAACTAAGGCTAGAACAATGCAGGTTTTGGCTATTGAATAAGAGATGCTTTAAGGATTAGATAAATCTTTCAGAGAGAAGGAATCATCCTGCTGTGCTGAACGTTGAGGAAACATCAACATTGGTTACTTGCATACAACCTGCACCATGTTAGCAGATAAACAGCATGTATGAAGAAGCCCTAGTGTGTTTTCAGGAAGTTGGGGTTGGATATATATGGTAGGTAATGCAAATATATTAATCTATCTGCAAGCTCCTAAAGTACAGCTTCTCTGTGCAGAGAAGCTGTGGATGCCCCATCCCTGTTGGTGTTTAAGGCCTGGTTGGATGGGGCCTTGAGCAACCTCGTCTAATGGGAACTGTTCCTGCCCAAGTCAGAGGGGCTGGAGCTAGATAATGCTTAAGTCCTTTCCAACCAAAATCATTCTACAGAAAGACTCCACCTAAATGTGAAAATGATTAACATTTGGTATCTTCTGTGTAAACTCCCTGTAACTGGTTTGGATTTCTACGTGCTTCTTTCTAAGCTAAAAGCTTAGAAATTTTTATGGCAGAGAATAGGACTGAACCTGCTACGCTCTCTGCCTAAGTCAGATCTGGTCTTCTGTCATATGGTTACTTCCCTCAACTTCTCTCTTTGCAGCACAACATTTAGTCTGTGGGATATTTGGGTGTATTCAAAATGCTCAGTAGGAACAGACTGCGCTTCAAAGATCACTTACCATTTTGATTTCTTACCTTTTTTAGCTTTGAGGTGCCACTGTGGCCTCTAATTGCTGCTAGTAGGGCTGAACGCTCATTCTCTGGCTCAGCGTATGAGGGTTTCCTGTGATTGCCATGTGGTGCACTGTTTGAAACCTAGAATATGAAGGGAATAAACCTCACATTGTTATTAGATATTTACTTAGAGATAACTTGGAAACACTTTTTGGCACTTGTACCAGAATGCAAAGTATGAAGACTAATCAGTTCATCTTTTTTGGGGCCTGCTTGTAAAACCTCATTCACACTGAACAGTGACAGTATGTGCAGATAGTAATGCTGTACTTGGAGATGCAGTCCATATCCCCCGAGCATGAAGTCAGTGGCATGCTATTATCCCCTAGTGATACAAAATGCAGTTTTCTTTCACTGCAGGTATTTACAAGTTTTCTCCATACTGTGTGTTCCTCTTTTTACATAACACACTGAAATGAGGGTTTGGCTCTTAGACTAACCTCAATTACCTCTCCTTTACCTGTGTCTATGTACCCTCTGTCTCTTCCAGCTAGTGCAGTAGCCATGAAGTTGCATAATATACGGGACGTGCAGAATAAGCAGCAGCTTGGTTTGAATTTTGCCTTTATAAATTTTTCAAATGCCTTGTGTTCTCCAGCTCACCAGCAACTCTACAAGTTACCGAATCTCTGGTGTCTGACAGGATGAATACAGGGCACTGCAGTCTGAACAGGTTAAAAAAAGTTTTCACTTTACCTTTCTGAGTTTCTCCTTTCCCCCTCCTGTTTGAATGGCTTCCATTAGGGCACTGTGCAATGACGTGTCTTTTGGAACTGGCTTTTGGACAACAGGCTTGAACTTCTTCTTTGGTCCGAAGATATTGGTCTGCACGTTAACATCCAGTTCACTGACAGTATTAATATCTGAATCATCAGGTTTCTCCTCCTGTTCTGACTCCGCATTTGCTGCTGCACCATTTAGCTCAGGTGAAGCTTTAAGCGAACTAACTTGTACACCATTAGCAGGATGCCACTTGGTGACTCGCAAAGATGAGCTGGAAGAGGATGGGACTCCTTGGAGATCAGGAGACTTGAGGGATGAGGCTGAATTAGTGTGGGTCAGAGTCTCACATTTCTGGTCAAACACAAGACGTGTCTTTTTCTCTGCTATACTTTGTTTGCTGTTTAAACCATGATCATCTTCTGCACTGTTGTGATCCTTTGAAGAGGATTTAGTAAGTGGGACACTGGCATTCTTTTTATAGAAACTCAAAGGAGTTGCTTGATTTGGTGCCCTGATATTAACTACTTTGTTTTCCATGCCAGAATTATCACCTGGTGTAAATCTGTGGGACACTTTCTGACTGGAAGCAAAAATACTTGAAAGTGTTTCTCTTGTTTCTGCTGATTCTGCTTCCACAGGGCTATATTTGGCCACAATAATACATCTTTTTGGTGAAACTTCTGCTTCATTCTTAACCTCTCCTGCCCCTTGCTTGTTTTCATCTTTCTCATGATATTCCATAGTGTCAGACTTAAAGGTAGTTGCACTGATGTGTCTCGCAATGGCAGAGGCAACATACTGACTTGAAGTTCTCCTGTGTGGCTTTACAAATGGGAGTTCCAGCTTGTCCTTACTAATGGCTGGGGCTGGTAATGGTGTTACCTGAGACTGTGTAACTGAAAGAGCTGGTTTGGTCCTTTCATTCTCAGATTGTCTGTCAGCTACCTGGGTAGTAACAGTTTGTGGTGCTGCAGGTTTTGGAGCTGCAAGACAGACAGGTTTGTGTTCATGTTTTATGGTAAAGGGCTTAGAGTTTGTGGTGACTGCTGACTTTTTAGGAAAATGCTCAGCGGGGTCATCACTTTGCTTTTCCATAGAACTTGACCTCCAGAATGCCTTCACTTTCCCAATATGAATTTCCTCACTTTCAGCAGAAGAAGAGCCTTGTACGTGCTTACTAACACTGGTGTTTGGGCCTATAAGATTGCCTAATTCATCTATCTTAATGGCACCAGTGGAGAGTGAAACTCCTCTATCAAAATGTCTTACTTCAGGTTTGGGAGGGACAACTTTAAAGGTCGTCAAACCCATTTTAGGTTCGTAGCTTGATCCTAAATTCTGGGCACGATGACACCACATGGGTGTTGATGGGAGTTCTTCGGCTTCTGGTTTTTTTGCTGGTGGCCATTTGATTTCTAATTCTGATTTACTTTTTTTCAGAGATCTTTCCCTGCTACTGCATTCATTAAATGGATTTAGCTTCTCTTTTGCTGTACTTATTTCAGTCGTGGCCTTGGAGTGAGATGGACTCAGCTTAGATTTACATTCCTCAGACTTCACACCATGTTTAGGAGAGAGTTCCAGTCTTAAGCTCTTTTCACTTCTTTTTTCAAAGGAGGATGTGAGAGATTCAAACATATCTCTCCTCTGTTCCACAGGCAAGTGACTGAATTCATTTTCAGATGGCTGCTGATATGTTAGGTCCTTGCATACAGCTCCACCCTCTGTGTGTCCCTTATCAAAGGAACCTGCATTGTTGTTTTTATTTATGAAGTTTCTTGCATTAACAGAGTCAGCTGAGATATTCTGTGAAACCCTAATCTCCACTTCTTGATTTTCATCTGAGTTAGAGGTGCTAACTTCTGGAGCATCATCTATGATTGTTACTGGAACAGAAATGGAAACATCTTGGGCGGCCTCAACTTTTCTTATAGGTAGGTTCAAGGCTTCACTGGTGTAGTCGGAGTCAGAGTTACTGGCACCATCCGCCGCTGCAAAATACACACACAATGTTACATATAGGCAGTATTTAGGCAACATGACTATAAATTACACAAGCAGCCAGTACAAGCTTAAGCAAACCAGCTATTTTAGTTACATTAAAAGTAACAGGCATTTTTTTTTATGCCTTTACTACAAAAAAAGGAGATTTCTGGATCCTTCTTATTGTCTGGATGCTGATTAGGATCGGCAAAATATTCCTGCAGTCCTCCTGCTTCAGCCAGTGGGAAACACACAAATGCAGCTGAAAGCAGGATTTCATCTATTGTTCATACCTTATCTTTGACTAACTTATCTCAGTGATAAACATTTCACCACATGACTCCAAAGGAGAAACATTTCTGAGAAACAGCAAGCAACTCCAAATTATGTTTCCCAGACCTGGTTAGTAAAAACAGCTCAGCTGAAGGATTTCCTTCAGCAAGCAAACAAAGAAACAGCACTTTTATTTTTTCTCCATTCTTCTCACCCTTTATTACCAGTGACTCCAGAAGCCTCATTGTGCAAGAGGGCTATATATCCTCTCAAGTTTGCTGGTATAAATCAAAGGTTACAACACAGAAGCTAAGGAACGGCTTGTGAGTCTGAGAACTCACAAGAAATCAAATCAGACTCAAGTCCACTGCAAAAGTATTAAAATGAAGATGGGAAGTAAAAAAAAATATGTATTCAATGTCACTTGTTGACAAACCAATAATAGAGAAGTATTTTTAATTCACAGTAGGAAAAAGAGGAACACAATATGACATTTTATCTCTTCCCACTCTTTCATGTTTTTCCATTTTTAACTTTTAAATATGCCTGTTAACACAGAGGAGGCACTGGATACAAAAATGTTCCATCCTTTTCCACTTCATTATGATAAAATAAAAACAGAGAGATTCTTCATTAAACACAGAGCTAAATTCACAACTGATTCAGCGTCACTGAAGTCAATGAAATTATACTAAATTTAGCCTATAAAATGTGTCCATTGATTGCTGTTATCTGTTTTTGGTAAAAGACACTGAAATACAATGACAATCTGATATGCAGTTTGAAAAATATTCAGTGTGAGCCTATAAAGGGTGTCTGCTCCTGATGCAAAGGAGCCACTTTGGGGGGACCACATTCTACCATGAGCTGTTCCCAGTGATCTTAGTGAGAAACATACGGGATGTCTCGAGAGTACGGTTTGATTCTGCATCTACTGCTGTGTCTCTGTCTTTTGTACTTCAGAGGTAACACATGCTTTCCTACCTTCTAAATCTTCATCCAGGTCAGTCAAAGTCTGCTGGAGCTGTGCTGCAACAAATGGATCTTCATTCTCATGCTTAGCCAAAGCCATTGCTTCATCTTGCCTGCTAAAGGAAAGAGGAGAAAATCACTGGGTCTCTCCCCTTTCTCCCTTTCTTTCACTTTGCACTGCTGCTCTGAAACTCACTATAATTTCAGCCCCTTTGCTTCCACTGGGGTTCTGAAACTCATTCCCCAAAGTATGAAAAATGTGTAGCCTTAGAGATATACACACCACCACACTGACACATACACATCTAGGAAGGAACTTGGTGGTGCCTGAGCCTGTTCAGTGTGCTGGCAATCAAAAGATTACGATTAATAAAGTCTGCAAAGAAATGGTCTGGCTTCAGTGTGAAGTGCGCATTTCAGCTGGACTGAAGAAACACAGCATATGCCAGGACAAAGGTTTTGCATATCCATACAATTTTAAGGCAGACCACTAACCATCCTGTGCACCCACAGTAACAGTACATATACACCTTAATTAAATAAAAATTGCATGGTAATGAAAAATAAATACCATCAAAGTACTGTTAGACAATCACTCTGCATCTTGAGGTGTGGGAGGGAATGAGAGCAGTTTCTAATGAAACATGTCAAGGGACCTCATTTTGCCAGAAAACTGATGAAGCTGTACAATGACCTAAGACAAGTCTGCAATCAGAATGACTGCTAAGTGTTGCTTTGGTCTATTAAAAGAAGAAAATAAAAAGTAAATGAAACATACTAAAATCCTAACAAAAATTACTAAAACTTAAAAAAAACCCAAAAACCAACCCGTATAGCAACCTGGTACACAACAGTCCTCCTTTTTCTTAGAGAAAAAAATCTTAATCAGCAGAACATTTTTATCTAAATCATTGAAACGAGAATTTCACATTGGTCAATTTACTTCTTTAAGTTACCTCACCCAAATTTAAGACGTTGTGGTCTGTGACACTGTATCTAAGTTTTGCCCTTGTGATTAGCCTATTGAAGAAGTAGGTTTCCGTTCTAGCCACACTTACAACTAACCCTGGCTGGGTGAAGCAGATTTGCCCTTTTGAAGATCATACTCTTAATCACATAGATACAGTAACAGTTGACAGATCTTTTTGTTAGTTCACCAAACACTACCTGAAAAATGACATTTTTCGTCTTCCCTTTAAGACAGCAATCTGAATAAAAATTCAGGGATATTTCCTGACATTGATTTACATTTTGTCCAACAATGTATCTTCATTTTTTGCTATTTTATTGTTTGATTTTTCCCTTGCTCCTACCAGGAGCAACTGAAAGCACATGTTGAAGCATCGGGTATTTTGTTTTATTTTACTTCATTTTTTATTTAGCATTCAACCCTCCTTTATGTCTTTTGTAGTAGTCCTGCAGCCTGATCCTTCTACTTTTACCTAAACTGCCTTGCACTTACAAAGCTGAGTTCATGTATGTGGTATCAACGAAAACAACAATGTACACCTCCAAGGAAGCCTTCCAAAACTGTCATACACACATTCTTGTGTATCTGAATACACAGATGGGATTCATTCAAGACAACAAGGCTTGATATATGACTAAGAGGTTTCCTAAACTGGAATCAACGACAGAAATCAGAACGGGCTGTTTTTAAATCCAGAAGAAGAGACAGGGTGCTCTGTGACTGGAGTAAATTCTTTTTCCAACATCTGCCACTGACCTGAGCTTTGACAGGCCCTGGACATGCCCACAAGCCAGTGTGATCTAATGATGCTCAGGCTCAACATCCACACCACAAGATTCATGGTGAACTGAGTCTTCCCCCTGATGCATTATGAGGATGGTCCTGCAAATCAGTTAAAGTCTCCAGTGCAGGCACCTGGCGGTGTAGGACTGCAGTCCCTCTGTACCCTGAGGTGCACACACACACACACACACACACAAATCAATGAGATTACTCATCTGGGCCATCTGATGAAAAGATTTACGCTTACTGCAGCATTATCATTGGGAGAGAAGACTGGCAAACAAAGCCCTCAATGTGAAGATGGCAGGAAGAATGAACTAATTGAATTTCATATTTTTCTTGCAGTGGAAAGTTTCATAAAATTATTAAAAAATACTCTCCTCTGAGTGCATTTTAAAAGAATTTATTTGCAAACTCAGAGAGAGCATTTTGAATGGGAGAATCATTCAAACTGTGCACCAGCTAAGCAACAGGTCTATCCATCATGGAAAGCAAATACCACTTTCTTTCTTACCAAGCTGGTCTTGCAGAATAGCTGTACACAGACGGAGGCAAGTAAGTGACACACACTGAGACTCTTTCTCTGACCTATTGTGGAGAAGTTGTTTCCAAAGCCTTGGAAGAAAAATTTGTAAACTCACGAGACCTAATTTCATGGAGGCTATGACAGCTCACCACCTTTTTGGTACCTGATCATATTTTGCTGTCTATTGCCTGACTATTCTACAATATAGACAAAATCTGTATTACTAAGGTTGTCTGTGCTGGAATTTCTACCGGAAATAATAGGGTTGAGAATTGTATGGGAAATTTATCTAGAAAAACATATTTGGGATGGGAACAAGCATTCCTGGGCTTCAAACACAGAGTGTAGGTCCACTGCGCTGCACTGACCAGTTCTTTTCTCACGTCTATCAGTGGGAATCTTTCAATGACTCCTCATAGCAAAATTATCCTCTCCTTGCTGGGCACAACAGTCAGCAGTGGTCTCTTTCATTACCCTCTGTGCACTTATGCAGTGACTATACATAATTTGCCTCTCAATCTCTGCTTCAATCTCCTTACTTAGACAACTGGGATAATATTATCCAATTCACAGAATTCTTCTGCAGGAAAGAGAACAATGCAGTGCAAATGAAAGGATTCTTATTTGCTGCTACAGAGGGAGCTTCAGAAAAAGCAGATCTTTTCTTTTGCATTTCTAAATCTCTAAAAGAGCTACTGTTCAATGCATCTCCAAACTCACCTACAAAAGCAAGCCAGAAGGTATAGATTAATCACAAGGGCTTTTGTTAAAATTCTTACCACTGGGAATTTAGAATGGGCTATGTGTTTTGTGAGGTGAAGGTTTGGTAGTTTCCAGTAGCTCACATGACTTACAAATATGTCTAAGAAGACTCTTTCTCACAGGAAAAGGAAAACAAAAGGGCCTCAATTTTTTTTTTCCATAGTCTTCTTTCCTTCTAACCCCGTACACTTTTCTTTTGTTGACAGCTGTTCTGGCCAGAAGCCAAGAAAAATATGGCTTATTCCGATACCATGTTTTACATTCTGGATAAACATTACCAGTGGTATTTTCTCATATACGCTTTTTTTTTTTTTTTTTTTTGACTTAGGGAAGAACTTGATAACCTTTACGCTGCCTTCCTGGTTAAAACATGAGGTGCTAAAAATACAGCACTGGTGAGCATTTAGCCCAAACTCAAAATGGCAAATGTGCACAGTTCCTGGAAGCCTGCGCACATATTACTTATGTAGATTAGCAGAGATTTGTGCAAGAGCAGAGAAGGAAGCAAAGTGACTACTAAACTACAGCATTTAATGTTCCACTGAGCTCAGGCTACAACGCCTAATTACTCCTTGGCAGTCATTTGCGCAGTTGGAGACAAAATGAAACTTACAGCAGCACTTTACCAAATTACTGCCATGGGAGACATACATTTATGAGAAGGTTTACATTCTAAGAAAGAGAGAAATGTCTCCGATAAAACTTGCTGGAAATGCTGCATTAAAATAAACCCAAACTGGTGGTAAGACAAGGGATTTGCAATGAGAGAAGCTGCCATTTTGTTATAGTCAAAGCAGCTTTACCCGTGGGTCCATAAATGATAAAACTGACCCAAGTCTCTCTGAGCACTTCTTGGGAGTTCTGGTGAGCCTCATTTATGGTACCAGAGGTACAGACCACACCTCCCATCTTAAGTGTTTAAATACAGCACAGGCCCATGTAAACTGCAGAGAAGGGACAGAGGAAGACATTCAATTATCCAAATGCAGATACTTGATGCCATTTTAAATGCTGTAGGATATTCAAGACATCTCTCCGGGGCTCTTAGACATAACATGGAAGACAGGGAAATTTGTGTCCTATCTGAATGGTAGCAGGTAAGAAACCTAGTAGTGGACATATCTCAGGTTAACTGAATGTGATTTGCAATCTCACTCATTTTGCACAGTACTTGCTATACTGAAAGACTTGAGAACATGGCTCCTGTGAACCTGTTACTAGGTGGGGTGGGAAGACACAGCCATTGCAAATTAGTCAAATCCATACAGGCACACTGTGCAGAAGGGCATGTAGGGATGTAGTAACAACTGTGAGGCACATTGAGAGCATTCAGCTTCCCACATGAGCCTTGGGCAGCTAAGAGGGACTGACCAACATGGAAAATTGACATGGCTTCTCCAGTTCCAAGGACTGGGCTTTGAAGCATTCAGGCTCCCCTCCCAGCTCTGACAGTTGTCCCAGTCTGGTACTGGGGAATTACATTAAACCCATCTTTATGCTTCCAAATTCATCCTCTTTAAAATGAATCCATGATATTCACCTCATACACAAATGCTGCAAAGAGAAATGCTTCTACCTTGTGTATATAACAAGGTGGGTGTTAAAGAAGAGACTGATACTGAAGGATTTTAAGTTGTAGAAAGTATGGCTAAAAAGTTAAATGGCTAAATGCTATGGCTATGGCTAAAATAAGCTTTTTGAAAACAACTTGCTATTCAATCATGCCAGAAAGATGGCGTTAAGTAAACTCAGAGTGTTTATTTTTGTGAGTGATGCAGCAAAATACTCTTCAAAAGTGGAGGTAACTGTTTTCCGGAGTAACCAATAGTTTCCACAATCTTAGAGACCATTTTTCTATTCCTTGCATTTCTTCGGCTAGGTAACTTTTTTTGATTTCTTTTCAAGGAAGTAATATAACTGCAGCAGGAGAGCAGCTAGTATAAGTGCTGGACTTTCTGTCACCTAAGTCATGACCTGACCAGTGATATTTTCCATTTCTACTGCCTCCTGTGAACTTGAGAATGAATTTTTAACCAAAGCCTGTTAAAATTCAAAAGTTGTAGACTGAACAACCAATTTAGGACTGGTTAGACAGCAAAGTCACCACTTGTGTTAGAAGCATGAGTTCTGAAAGTGGCAGGCAACTAGGAAAGGGAAAAAGCGGAAAATACGAAAGGTCGTATTCTGTTGAATACCAGATAACCTTCTTTTTTTATGTTCTTAGATAGGCGATAGAAAAAGGCTGCATGTATTTTTGAGAGCAAGGTACAGGTATCATTTCCATTCCAATTTTAGTTTGTGTTCTGTTTCCAGGTCTGTGGGACTACATCAAACAAAGGTCTTTACACTGCATTTATATTTGTGCTGAATAAAAGTCATCAGATACTGAATTTAACGATTTTTCAGTCCTGTGATACACAGGTCCAGTAGTGGCTTCCGATATACTGCCACCCAATTAACAATAAGAACTTGCAAATAGAGGCAAGGAGGAAAATGAAGCAATTTTTCAACAGCAGCTGGGTTTATGGTCCTTTTACAATTTTCCTCCATGGTTACTGGTCAAGAATCTAAACAGAAAGCAAATGAATATGCTTTTGCATAGTATCATTTGATGTTTTAATGCTAGAAATCTCTAAGCTTGTTACATCCCAGGGTGATTTAAGCTTCCAGAGTGCCCCGACATATGTCAGTG
This sequence comes from Struthidea cinerea, assembly GCA_013397865.1. Taxonomy (NCBI): domain Eukaryota; kingdom Metazoa; phylum Chordata; class Aves; order Passeriformes; family Corcoracidae; genus Struthidea; species Struthidea cinerea. The sequence goes on from VZTI01000331.1 coordinate 626,915, forward strand.
CCAGGGTCCTGCTGCATAAGCAGCAGCTTGTAGTTGCTATACAGCTGGATGCATGCCCCCACTCCCCCTCCTCTGGCAACAGCTTCTCAACAGGAAAGCCCGCAGGCAGACAGCATTGCCAGAAATAGTCAGGAAAGTGGACTAGCATGATTTAGACTTTAATACAGCCACATTACCTGTGCAATGTAACATTGCAAGTTAAAAGATGGCACAGTTAAATAACTTCTCTTGATTTACATAGAAAAATAGAAACAGAAAAGGACCAGAGCCTTTCTCTCCTGGAAGCTAGTACCAGGCCTTTAGCAACCCAAGCTGCCCTCTAATATTTAAAATAATCTACAGCTCCAAAGCATACAGTATTTATCCAGTGGATGAGTTTAACAGAAAGGCTAATCAGTATTCTTGCCCTAGAACGACTGCGAGTATCTATTACTTAACCATAATATCCACAATATCTTTCCTCCATGAAGATCTGCCAGCAAAAAAGTGCACAAAAGTATCCAAATTTAAAGAGTTTTCTGGAACAAGGGGAAAGGGAAAGCCAGAGATAAGGAAGGAAAACTATGTAAGAAGCAGAGGCTTGCAAATCTGTCAGACATCTGGGTCTTAATTAAATAATTTTTCATCCCTGAGGTTCCCTCTGTCACTTTAACCCTTTCTCTACCCCTTGAAACTGTTTTCAAAAAAGTAAAACATGCCTACCCAGTTAAAATAAAACCTATCCTACAGAGAAATAACAGAACTAAACTTTCTCCCGTTTCTCAGAGACAGTTACAAGTGACAAGTAATTACACAGAATGTGTTTGTGCACAGAGGTATATACAATGTATACACACACTGCTATTTTTCACTGCAGTTTTTCCTTCCTGCCTTCTGCCATTCACTATTTTTATTTCCTCTGACCAGCTCCCATGCTGAATTCTCTCCAGCTACTGACTTCTCCTTCTGTCCTGTCCTTCCCAAGTGGAATACAAAACCCTGTAACATTTGAATTTGAATGGGGTGAAAATTAAGCAGAACAGGTTCACCCACCCCTATCGTTTCAAGCTTTTGTTTTAAACTAACTCCTCAAAACCCGAACAGTTTAGTAGCAAACAGCAGGTACTTCTCATGCTGGTAACTACGAGGACTGTCCTCCCAGTAGCTTCAGCTACCCTGACCAGAGCCAAAGGTAACAAATTCTTCCAGGAGAAAGGGAGGAAATAGGATTATCTCTGGCCAGACCCACAGCACGAACTGATCTCTGGAAGGCTCCCCCACCCCCACCCTATGTCCTCTACTAGCTGTACGTGAAAAAATATTCCTCTCTCATGGCTACTGAAGCAGACACTCAAGGGAGGGGAAAATCCCTTTCAGACATTTAGAAGGTATTTTTGTCTTTTCGTCCCACACAAGCCTGTATTTATTTATATCTTTAAAACTACACAGTTCCCTTCACATTTTAAAATACTTTTATTTCTTAAACATTTCAATACATTTAAAATCTTTTCAGAATTTAAAAAAAAATGTATGGTATTTTAAAGTGTTTTTCCTTGTCTGAGACAGGCCAGTAGAACCACTCCTAAGAGTGACCCACCTTTAAAACACTGATTTCAGTTGCTCATAAATTTGAGAAACTACACACCTCTGTGAGGTGACAGTCCACAGGACAATTTATAACATGTCCATAAATGTACTATTATTTTATTCCAACCAAAGTGTTTAAATTTCTTCCAAGAACAGAGTTTGGAGGAAAAGGAGAGCTGCATTCTGATACATGAAATTCTATTTAATGCTCAGTCCTCTGAAAAAAAGGTGGTCCTTCATGTTCTAACTGTTCACTACTCTGCCTTGATTCTCTGCCCATCAGCTCTCCTTCCCTAAAAAGGAAAATGCCCCCTCATCATATCACATGAGCACTGTGCAGAGAAATGAATTAAAGTCTGCATGACATGTGAATACTAGTGCAATGAGTAAGATAAAAAGAGCCAAAGGAAATTAAGTAGTCCTGTCTCCAGAAGAGAATTTGAACTGAGTGAACATTGGTATGTCTGTTTTATTAATTGAGCTCTGAAACTTAGAAAGAAAATAAAATCGAATCCCATCACTTTAACCAGAGACGTTATCATACTGTACAAAAGGGGGGGAATTGAGGTTAAAAGGGGGGAATCTAAGATTACACCCAGAGCCTTAATACTGAAGTTACCTAACTTTGAGCACATGACCTAGCATCCCTAATAATATTATTTTAACATAATTTTTAATGTGTAATTATTTATAAAGCTCCAGACAGTAGGTGTGCATGATGCTTTACAGGCGTATAAAACTGTCTGATCCCTGCCCCTAGGAGCTTGCGTGATGACACCACACAAGGGATGGGAAAAGAGGGGGTATGGGAGGACAGGGTTGCAACACTGTGAGATCATGAGATGTACTTACTGCTACATAAGCAACATTTCAGCTTCTCTGTGGTTTTCTTGTTACTCATTTAACACTATATATTAAAATTTGGTGAACAGATACATAATACAAAGACATCAACTGTAAGAAAGGATATGAATAAAGAGAACTATGTAGTACAACGTTCAGACTCAGCAGTTAATATTAAAACATTCACAGCCGAACGTTGCATGTAGTCAATTATTTATATGGGTTTAGCCCTTGGCACCTCCAGCTGAGGTCTGGATTCTGCTCCACCAGGCACTGTACAAATGTATTGTGAGATATGATAGCTGTGTTATGGTTTTTACTGTAAAAAAACAGTCAGCGGCAGAAGGGGATCTCACAGGAGGAGAGACCAAGATGGTTTAACAGGTTAGAGGCAGAGCTAAGAGTAGAACTAGGGTGTTTTGGCATTTGTTTTGATATTCTAATTGCTAATTAGTATGTGTATTTAGATTATGATTGTTAGAACAAGAATCCCCAAACCAAACCAAACCAAACCAAACAAAAAAGAGTGCATTTGCAAGTTGCTCCCATGTACAGGAAAACAAAACTGTGGAGGAAAGACCCCAGCTTGGAAACCCTGGAATACACATGTACCTTCTTTTAGAAATTTCTGTTTCTGTGCTCTGGGAACTGAAGGAGATTTGAGCTCTGCTGTGCTGTCATATTTGTTTGTGCAAAGCCCATGGTTGGTGTAATTTCTGACCTGGCCACACTCTTACCCTGCAATGCGCTGACAAACGTATCCCGTGTCAGAGACTGTACCCTTAAATGCTCACAAGTTTCCTTGACTTCAGCAGCAGATGAAGACCCTGCTGTGATATTCTAATTCTATCAGGCATTACAGCCACACAGAGACCACCCAGGACATCCAGAAAACAACTCCAGAAACTCTCAGAAAAATTAATTTAAAACTAAACATATGACTAATTAAAGGAAGCAACATGGCAAAATATTCTTGATCTTGTGGAGCACAGGCCAACCCTTTGGAGCAAACCTAGGTAAGAACTGTGGACTTGATTCTGTTCTTCATCGCAGTTCTCCACAATGAATGGGCAAAATACTGCCTGGACTTTTTTTACAGGCCTTCACACTCCAAATATAATTCGCTTCCACTTTAAGGGTACTTTTCACAATCCACAGAGTACAAAATGATTTTAGTACATAGCATTATTAATTCCTAGGAATTCGTTATTTCACTGGGTGAAAAGCCCAATTTTCAGTCAGCTTTACAGTTTAAAATGACAACCTAAATGTTTCCATTATTCTTATTAACCTTTTTTCCTCAAGCCTTAGCCAAATTAGTCACTAAATAAAATTTCTGGCTTCAGTGGAGCTCAGATTCAAGGAGAACTCAGTCTCACTGCTTCTAACCCTGACTACTTTACCAGCAGCATGTTCTTCCAATTTCTTTGTTCTTATCTTCCTTTTAGAACTGAGTTTAGATCACTAGTGTACCAAGTAGAAGATAGAAAGGAATGAGTAAACTCTGTGTAAAATTTTTCTTTAAATTTTGTAGCTTATGAAATGTACTTAAAACTCTGTATAGCTTGGTATCGGTTGTTCACATGAAGTGCATTTTGACTTGTCTGGGGATTTAAGAGGCTGGTTTGGTCCTGAAAGTAGCCCATTCATCAAAGAACTATGTAAAATTTCGGAGTTCAAAACACATTTTACTAGTAGGGTGGCAGTTGTTCTGACAGTGAAAATGGAAATTGATGTTCTCCAAATTTGGCTGTACTCAAAACTGTACTAAGAATTGATTTATATCTGATTAAAACAAGAATTTCATGCAAGTAGTTTTAAAAACCTACTTTTTTTCCCTTTTCTAAACACTTAGGAAGTGGCTTTTAAAAACTTAGCAGCTTGACCTCAAAAGGATTTAGAGTAGCACAATTTTCAAAGCTGTTTTGTTTACAAAATATGTTAGGAGAGGAATTGGATTTACCTTCAAATATTACTGGAACATTCAGAGCATAACATTTTAAAAGATATTACTCCCAGCATCACTGTAGTGTCAGTCTAAGTGGTTGCTGATATAAGATTAAAATACATCACAAATGTTAATTTTTTTGCTATATCCTTAAGCTGATCTGGAGCAATTTTGCTGTCCCAGAACCTAAAAAATAAATAGTATTTATGAAAAATAACTGCATTCCCCGAACAACAACAACTGTCTCCTATTTCAGTCCCAAAAAACATATTAGCTAAATAGAGAATATTTAGCATGATAAAATCACAGAAAAAAAGCAAGTTGGAAGCCTAGCCCAACCTCCTGCTCCAAAGCCACGCTAATTTCAAAGCCAGAACAGGCTGCCCAAGGTTTTGCCTGGCTGAGTTCTGAGAATCTCCAGACATGGAGATTCCTTGACTTCTCTGGAGAGCCTATTCCACTGCTTAACCATTCCCATTTTGACGATTTTCCTCATATTTAATGTTCATTTCCTTTAGAGCAGCTGGTGACAGTTGCTTCTTGTCCTTTCACAGTGTAAGCCTGAGAAGCCTCATAGTCCTCCTTTTGTTAGGGGAAGACTGCAGCCAGGTCCCTCCTTATCAACGCTGCTTTCCCAAGGTGAACAACCCAGCTGCCTCCCATCCCCCTCACACCCTGCATGCTCCAGTGCCCCAGCCCCCTCAGTGGCTCTCCTCTGGACCCTCTCCAGTTTTCCAGTCTCTCTGTTGAACTGGGGGCCCGAGACAGGACACTGCAGCACTGGCCTCTCAGCACCTCCCTGACTGCAATGGGCAGTGCACCACACTATCCTTCCAGCTTCCACTCCTTTGGCTCAGCAAGACCCCTGGACAGCAGTCCTGCTGGACAGTTTATGACACATCCTGCTGTCTCCTCTCTGTGCACTCTTCTCAACTAAGAAAAATTTTGTGTGTGTGGCAAAGGTAAATCTAAATGCCATGGACATAATATATATCTTTGGCTGAGGTGAAAGATGGAGGGAATACTGACTTTCAAGAGGGAGTGCATCACAGTGACCTATGGTCAGTCTTTGATTAAAAAACCAGAAAAAGTTCCCCCCAGATTGTAGCTGATTAGTATTGTTATTACAGGGCTTTGCTTTGATGTCTTTGGTCAACAAAATGCTAACTTCTTCCTCCCCCACCGAACGCACACGTGTGTTTTTCAAACCACTTTAGATCCCGCATTTTGAGGAAAGTTGGGACAGCCTATTTACCTCAAAAGGACCAATCTAAGCTTACTAAAATTAATGGGTTGCTTTTTTGGATCAGGTCTGGAATCTTAATTGCAGTTACGATACCAGTCTATCTAATCCAACAGAAACTGTATCAGGACCTAAGACACTGAAAAAGGAAAAATCACAAGAAAAATGTGTTGTTGAGCAAGTATCTGAGTGAGGCTTGACCTTGTCCCCACTGATACTGATGGATAAAGAAAAACCTCAAGATCATTCCAGTAGGTTAAATACTGACTTTGGTCTAATTTACCCCTAAGTTATCACTCACTGCATGATCCAAGATGAAGTTCTCACTCAGAAATGTGTGGATGGAAATAACTAGGTCATGATACATGCTTTTATGAAGGGGCTACAGATTAGCAGCTGAATGGAGAGAGACCAGAAAGCACAGACTTCATGTCAACTGAGAATTCAGAGGAATTTCTGGCCCCTGTCCCATGACTCTGCAGCATCACACAGAGCGGATCCCTGTCAGTATTACCAGGCCACCCTCCTTGCTGGAGGCACAGCTTCCTATTTGGCCAGTTTGTATTTGCAAAGTCCTATAAATTTTGGGTTCCCTTTGCAGCCCTGCCACCAACTATGTGAGTTTTGGCAAACAAACAGTGTCAGAGTCATTTGTGCTTGAAGGCAGTTTCTAGTTAAATTCCAGGTTCTCGTGTTTTCTTGCAAAAACTGCAGAAAAATGTTGTTTATACTAAAAAAAAAAGGGGAAAAAAAGGAAATATGCTGAAAAAAAACCCAGCCCAAATTACAACACCAGTGGAGGTTAGCATTAGGTGAACAGATATATATACACATATATAAATGCATGCAAATATTTCCAAACCAATCTCCAAAGTTCACTGCATACAGTCCTTTTCCACCTGGCTTTCGGTGGCTTGAATTTTCCATTATATGGCCTGCATGTCATTTTTCTGGATCAATAAATGACAATATTTTAAACACTTCAGGTGTTATCAGAAGTACAAAATAAACCAAACTGTAACAAAATTATTTCAGACTCGCTGAAGAAATCAACTCTGGAGGGCAGTGGTATTTTGCAAGAAATGTAACTACAAGTTCAAACAAAAAAGTGACCTTTGCCTGTTGCTACAAGTATGTCGCTGGAGGGGATTTGGCAGTGAGCTTTTCACTGGGAGGAGTCACTTGGCATTGCTACTGGTTTATGAAAGAGCAGAAGAAAGTATAAGTTGGTTTTCTTAAATGAGTCCCTACCAGGAGGACATGCAGGATGTTTTCCAAGCGCTGGTGGCAAGTAAATACTTACCTCAGAGGAGCACTGTCAGGTCCCATGCTGTCGCAGTAGGCGTTCCGTACAGGGCATGTCTCTGTGCCACACATCGCATCCGCCTCAGCTGGCTCCATGTAGCCATTGACCAGCTTGATGTCTCTCAACTTCATACTGTCATTTTGGGAATCCAGAGATACAATGTCAGACGGGGAGCTCACAACACCCGAGTCCTCTGTGGTGTCCTCTGATGCAAAACAGCTGCTTTCTGACGCAGTTTCTTCCACCTCCGATAGCTCCAGAACCGTGTCATCCACTACATAAACATTATCATGTGCAGACAGCAGGCTCTCTAAATGAAATATAACAAGGAAAGTTAGCTGGAAGTCATCAGTACATAAATCAGAGAGCTGTCCCTTCGTAATTGGAAAAACCCACATGAAATACATTAGAAATGGTGGGAGGGTGCTCAGTATTTGTACAGAAGATAAAGATGATTTGAAAAGTGACAAAAATTATGTCCTTTGCTTTTAGAGAAGTGGTTGCTATGCTGGTCCTGTGGAGTTTGGGTCTTACAAATTTCAAAGCAAATCAGTTTCCTTAATTTTCTGAAGAAACAATTTTCCAGGGACAGTTTTTTGAGGAATTAGACTCAAGTTTAAATGACGTGGTTCAAGAAATCACTCCTGTTATTCCTTATGGCAACATAGTCTTTTTATTTCTCTTCTAATCTGCCAAACAGATGACATTTCCAATAAGAAGTCTACGTACAGGTAAAAATAGGCAGCATTTCCCAGTCAGGACACTTAATTGGTAAACTAAATCTACTGCTGGCCCAGTGGGTGTCACTGATTTTATCACCCTTCAATTTAGATTTTGCGTTAAGTGGGAGAATAACAATTTTCTATTCTTCAAAGCATATAAAATCTGCTAGTAAGTGTACAGAAAAGTAGACAGTACCATGCTTAAAGAAGAAACTTTACAGTTATTTATAAAGGAGATCAAGGGATATGCCCTTTTCATGTTTAATTCTATTAAAAGCTGAAAGTTTTGAGAGGAGATTAGACACAGTACAGTTTCTTGTAGTCTGTTTTAGTTTAGTTCCTATGACCTACCCCCTTTTGTGCTTTTTGGTAAAAAATACAATTTTAATTTCCCTTAAGAAATGTACTCAACTTCACCCTGCCAATTATGCCATAAAGGAGAGCTCCCAACCAGGTCAATAATTTCAGTGACTGAAATTACTCAGTGACGAAACACACAATCAAGTCTAAACACACTTCTCCTGATCAAAAGGAATCAATAAAGAGTAATCTAAATGTTTAATTTGGAATTATAAGTGTGCTCCATTCTCTTCGTGAACCTCAGTAAGCAACAAGGAAGATTAAACAACTGTTTATGGTCTGATCTTCCAGACACTTGTGGTGGATGTTAATTACATGAGAAGTCCCAGGTCTACGAGTGTGACTAAGATTAAACATACACTTCACTGTATTTTAGGCTCAGAATCTACAACTTTTTGAAGCATACATGAAGTGATAGCTCAATAAAATGATCATCAGAGAGAAATACTTCTGAATTATGTTGTATAGACAAAAGTATTTTCTTTAAGTCAGAGAACTGAAAACAATTATGTCAAAGAATGTCACTGAAATAATTTTGTCAGGATATAGCTTAGCAGTGAAGCTTCGAGTAAAACTAGAATAAAAATCCAGCCAACATTCTCCTTGACTGAGTTTACAAGATGCCATTAAGTACTGAAATTGATTTCCGACAGCAGAAGCAATAAAATTCAGAGGGTTACAAATCATGATTAAACTTTTAAGTGCTGTCAAGCATTGATATTAATAATGGAAGATGATCCAAAGACTCTATTGCAACTTTGGAAGCAAAGTTATTTGATTTCTTTGACCTTATTTTCTGTAACATTAGTTCTACGTTCTGAATATAGTCTCAGAGATTGTTCCATTTTAGAATGGCAATTACAGGAACTAAGGATGTGTCACTGAACGGATTTGAGTACGCTTGTGACAGAATTACAGTCAGGAAAACACCAACATGAAGGATAAATATGAATAATTCGACATTGAACATCAAATAATAAAACCCCACAAAAACAGACAGTGAACAAACAGGTAGGAGTATATGGCTTCTTGGCTTTTAGAGGAACAAAAAAAGCCCAGTAACAAATGTTAGTAAAATCTACAATATGTTAAAACCAGGACGAAGTAGGAAAACAAAGAAATAAATTTAAAGAGTGGAAATTGAAGAGTGAAAGCACATGGGAAGATTTTGAAGTAATGCACAATGCAGTAAATATACCCTGATGCAAAGAGACCTCTCTGTAATACATGACAAATCTATTGTCACATGGATGCCACAAATGACCTCCACCCTATAGCTGGCATAGCAATTTATAACCAAGTACCTACTCCCACATCCTGACACGAGGGGGGCAGCCTTTCCCTCCCTCGCTGTCTCTCGCATTTCCTCATCCTCCTCTTGCCTGCCTGCAACTATTTCCTGCATCTTTCTGCTCAGGGCTTTAGATCCTTTTGGTCACAGAGACCTACTTGCCTACTGCAGTAATAACAACACTCAAGTCTCTCCCTGCTCTGCAGCAGGATCCCCACCCCCAGCCCAGTCCCCACATGTTGGTAAACAAAATGAAAACCAGTCTCTTATTATCAGAGTCCACGGGTGAATTGATCCCAGTTACATCTGGATCTTGGCAGCTGAATCACCCAGTCCAGAATAAGAACCTCCTCATTTAACAGCAGTTTTATCCCGAAGCATGGAAGTACAAATAGACATCTTTCTACTCAATTATTAAATTCCCAATGCTCAAGCAAAACTAAAATGTCTCCCTTTCTTCAAGCCTATCAGTTTGACAAAGTGCTTCCCTATCTTTTATCTTCACCAAGATGATTCATGAATTTTTAACACAGCTAACGCATGGCACTGAACAGAGTTATTGGCTGAGACAAACCATTTTGATTGCCACTACTACTTGTCTGAATCTGAAAGCACACATATAAAACACGTCTGTGATGGTTCTGTGTCATGTTAACAACCTTGTTTTAGCTAAGAGCAGCACTAAAACACCCCTGTTTCAAATTTGAGCCATTCTTGGATGGATTAAGTAAGAACTATTCTTCCTCCTACATGCTTGATTAAGTCTTCACTGGTGCAAACTGAAGATGGGATGGGCATTACTGGGTAATGATACATGACATGAAAAAGCCTACCTCAACATTACTGAGTGGTCTTGTCTTCAGGAATCAGAAAATACTTCATAAAACTTTCTAATTCTACATGGAGAACAGGGTGACATTTAGTAGTAGATGTGATTCTGCCTTGCAATTTTTGAATTTTTTTTTCTCTAAGGGGATGTACATGCAGAAAACCAGCCCCCACTAACACAGTGTGACCACAATGATGGTGCTACTGAGGTTTTTTTGTTGGTTGAATAAAGAAAAATCTCAACATTTTCTTCTCTTTCCTCTGCCATAACACTAAAATTCAGGCTCTGATCCTCAGGACCTCATGCAGACATATCCAGGTTAAGAAAGAGTATTCAGCAAGTACTTCAGGATTGAACATACAAATAACAACTGCCACAGACAACATATTATTGAAACATTTCTATTCAGAAGACTGAGTTTTCAAATTTATAACAATGTCAAGATCGTTTTTTCAGTAATGTGACCCCATTCACTGGCATCAGGTGGGGTGTGATATTGAAAAGCATGTAGAAGTAGGTCCATGATCATGGCTATTCTAAAATCTCTGTGGGACATCTCACCCCCACGTGAAACTGGAGAGTCCTTCAAAGACTTGCATTGCTGCTTACCTATATCCTGCTTCAGGTTGCAGACACTGCTAAGCCCACATGAGTACCGTACCAGGGATCTCCCCAGATTCGCAGCAGCGGTGCTGTCGCTGCACAATTAGGTCAGCCACAAGTTACAAAGGCTTTCTTGCAGAGGGGGATGGACTGGGACGTCTGTTTGCAAGAATGCTGCCCATGTTCATCAAGAGGGAAAGAGGAGAGTAGCTCATGAGTAAAGAATGTGAGCTTCTTGTTTAACACAAAAGAGATCTTGTTGCTTTAATCTCAATAGCCTGTAAGTAATTAGGAAAACACTGAACTCCGAGTTTAGAGGAGTCATATCTGCACTTGTGCAGTTTGATATCGCATATATGTACACATTACTCATACAGAATGCCAATGATGGGGAGACAGATAAACCTCACCTGGCTTAAATGCGAATCAGCACTTTCAGAAATGAACATTTAATTCAATATGTGAAGACTTCCATGGGTAAAATTCTCACTTTGATAACTACCATGAAAATAACCACCATCAAATTTGAATGAGATTAGAATTGGATGTAAGTGTTCAAAAGATGCCTATCCCATCTGGACTTACAAAATCAGTCACCAAAGCCCAAGTCATCAGTTCTTCCGAGTCCAATGGGCACAGGGTGTAAATCCTAACTGTTCAGGAAGTGCTGTTATCTGCTGGTTTTACAGCACTGCTGGTGTTTTGTTAACACATTCAATAAGGACAGACAGAAGATGTAACAGTTGATTCAACCCCTACATGAGGAGTAACCTGACGTTCACAACCATTTTAGAGATGCAGAGTTTCTCTAACTCATCTAACTCTTGCTAAGAGGTTGGTAATTGTTTTGCAATTTCTTTCATCATTTGTTCCACTGCCAGAGAACTTTCTTTTCATGGACTAAAATTGCTTTACTGTAGTTCAAGTGGTCTATTATAATGTAGTTGTAAAAAATTACCACAAACTTCATGATGTTAAAGAATATTAATTCTTATAATGATCCCCAAATTAGAACATAATTCTTTCACTGACAGTACTTAAAACTTCTATCTTAGGATAAGGAAACACTGCTCTAATTATTTGTCCTGGCAGTAAAAAGTTAAGACCGTCACAAAAGACCAGTATTAAAAAACTGCACATTTTTATTCACACACTTGGAAAAGAAGGCTGATGGAAGAAACGGGAAAAGAAAACATTTGTTATGGCAATTATTTACAGATATTACGAAAATGGAGAACACAGGATTAGCTTAAGAGTTTTCACACAGGTACAATATGTTCTTGTTACAATTTACTCATTTTGCTCATGAATCAAAAACCTGTATGTAGACATAAGTGTTAAAGATCACTCAGTGAGCAGATGAAGTACTAGACAGAATGGGTGGTCTTCTCCCTATCACAATTAAAATTATTTTAATTCAGCATGCTTCTTAGCATATTTGAGCATACATGCATCCTTTCTTCTTTTTTAAAAAATTAAAAGAAACTAAGGGAAAATAAATGACCAGTGCTATACCTTAACAGTAGTATTAGAGGAGTGGGGGAATGGATCAGTTCCAAAGCACTCCTCTCCCAACTCCTGGAACTGCCTTGCAGAAACTGAAAAAGAGGTCAGGAAATACTGAGCTGAGGTACCATGCTCTGCAGCTCCAGCCCTCCTCCAAAATGAGGATGTAAAGCAGCTTAATGTTCGCTCAGTTTATTTAGGTCACGGAATCACAGAACAGTTTCATTTGGAAAGAACCTCTGGAGGTCACCTAGTTCAATGTCCTGCTCAAAGCAAGGCTATCTTCCAGCTTTGACAAAGTAGCTCAGGGCCTTGAACAGCTTAGCTTTGAAAATCTCCAAGCATGAAGACCCAACAGCCTCTCTGGAAAAAACCATGAATCATTCCCTGGGCAACATCTAATGCTTCTCCCACTTAAGAATATTATTTTAATGTCAAACTAAAAAATTTCTAGCTGCAACTCGTCACTGTTGCAGTCTTATCTTTTTGCAGCGAATCTCAGAGAAGAGTCTGTCTCAGTCTTTCCTCTTGCTTTAGATGCAAGACAGCATTCAAATTCTCCTTACCCTTCCCTTCTGCAGGGGAGGGCTGAACAAGCCCTGTTGCCTTCGTGTGCATCTTTGATGCTTCCTGCCAGACTCTGTTGCCTCTGCTCTGGTGTGTCAGTAGTCAGTATCTTGTTACACAGAACTCAAAACTGGACTCACTTCTGGACAATGGACTCACATGTGGCTTCACGGCAGCCAAGTAAAGGGGAATAATCATTTCCTATGATCTGCTGGCTGTGCTCTCGGTAGTGCAACCCAGCCTGTGGTTAGTGTTTCATCACTGCAAGGGCACGTTGCTGACTCACACAGCCCTGCATGCGACTTCCAGCCTCACATTATGAGATATTTTCAGTCTCCTTCCTAGTCTTATGCCCCATCCTCATGTTTTCCAATAGGCTCTTTAATTGAAGTTATTCTCACTGCAAACTCTGCAAACAGAAGTAAATCCATTCCTTTACATGCTCGTCAATAACAAAAATTTAAAAACTCACAAATGACAGGTCTCACCAGGCACATCATCAGAAAGGTACAAATGGAGTGTTTTTAGTTACACCCTGTGAATCTTCAGCATTTCCATAGCCAATCCCAAACTAATGACGGTTACCTTGGCTACCTAGGTATAAGCTCCTATGGTTGAAAAATAAATGCAATCTGGACTCATTTAAACTTCCTTATGAATTTGAGGTAGTTAAGCACTTCCCTTGAGGTTAAACTTGACTGTTGTTAGTTGATATCACAACAGAAGAGTATTGTAACTTTCGCAAAAGCTCTTTTGGCAATGGAGTTTCCTGCACCAAAGGCAATATAAGATAGGATCAAGCCAGGGAATGAGAACTGAAGAGTGTTCCAGGCCCTCCATTGTTTTTTCCATGTACAAGCAGCTGTGAGGATCTGTGCACTAATGTTTGCTTTTCCTTTCATACATATACAGAAAATGATTGTGAAGTCTCTCTCTCTCAAAACAACACTACCTAAAATGTCTGCTGGCTCTTGAAAGACTCAGAGGAAACCACCCCTGCAGGTAAATGTCTGCTACCCTCTCCCATGTCAGACCTTTATTTTTACCACCTGCCAAACAAGCAAAGAAAAATTTCTGAACTAATGCAGCACAGATTTTCAGACAGGGGAAGATCAGCATATTGGACTTTATTATTCCTATTTCTTTCCCACAATCCTTTCTTCAGTGACTGAAAAAGACTCTCTGACCTCTGCAAAGCCCATTTGACCTAGAATGCTGCTGCTATTGCTGAACTGCTTTTCATCCTCTCCTTTTTGGCACCCTCTTGAACCCACTAGCTCCTTGCTTTTATAAAAGCCTTGTTTGGACTGTCTGACAACTTGACATCATAGCCAGTAACTAGCCTTCCTTATTCAAAGGGATCAGATGTCATAAAAGTGACACAAAGAGTAAAATGCTCTTTGACAGAAAAAGGATCATGTGTCAAAGTAGATCTTCCCCTGATTAACTGGAGAACATTGTCACTTGGCTTTGCGAAGGACAGATTTTAGAAAATGAATCAGTGGTGTGCATTTTTCATCTCCTTTTATACACAATGAAGTATGATGGGGAGAGTTTCACAACAGCTCCTTGTGTTCACTATCTGAGGTTAACAGCAAGCTAGAATGATTCACAAGGTGATTTCAGCGCTCCAGATGGTCCCTTACTTCAGGTGAGGAGAGAGGCAGAGTGCCTAATCTGTGCAGTTCAAAAAGCCTACCAACAAGCAGACATCATAGGTTAGAGGAGGAAGATAACAAAGAAACATATTTAAGAGCAATTATAGATAGCTTCAAACTTGCACTTCATAAATCACCACGTGAAACACTGGTAACATGCTGTGTTAAATAACAGGGCTCTTTGGGGGTGTTTGCAGGACAGGAAAATCTAGATCTAAAACCAGAGACTGCCCAACATAATGAGCCTGGTGAAGAAATAACCCACTCTCCCTGTTTTGCTGGGAATTATTAGTCTTAAGTGATAGATTTGGGCAATCCGCATCCTTTTCAGAGGTGGTCAGCTTCCACTCAAGCACGCTGCAGCATCTAAACAAATGGACTGTGAAGGTGATTTTCATGAGCCACCTTAGAGAACACACTCTATAAAGTTGCTTGAAAAGCATATGCAGTGTAATGATTAAAACCAGAAATGATTATTGTACCTATGCAATAAAACAATGTTTTATTAGGTGATTTTCAAGACCACAGAAAAAAGGCCATTTGCTCAACTTTTCTTTTTAAACTTTGCCATCTTTTTCCCCTTGTACACTCTGTATCAATTCATTCTCTTCCTTAGTTTGTCAACAATTCCATAAAATCTCTACTTTAGTTTCGTATTTATAGCATAATCCACAGGAGAAAACCATAAAACACTTTTGCATTGTAATTATCCTTTCCATCCCCAGCAACTGGCTGCCAGCAAGCTCAGCAAAGAAGAGACACAAAAATCCAACCCTAAACCGAGCACACATACACATATGTACAGGCACCCTTGTGGGATTCAAGAGCTCTTTCCATAGTACAGAGACACCACTCTACTCACAGCTGTGTATTTATTTCTAATTAAAAGTAATTTAGAAGTTAGGAAGGGTGGAAGAGAATCAGGTCAATCTCTAATAATCTATTACTGAAACCACTAGGTATTACACACATACAAATAAAAAATTTTGAACAGTTGCCTTCTATTTTTGGGGACAAAGTATACTTGTTTTGGGCACAGAAGCACTTCTACTGAGAACTGCTACACAAATGAGAAAAAAACCTTCCTATTAATGCAGACTTACTAGGAAGTAATAACAACAAATACTGGTTTTGCTTAATACCAAAAGCTAATAGTGAACTACAGGCTGGAGTGATGGTTAACAAAATGGGGTTTCACCACTCTTGCAGAACTCTCCAGTTCCCCCATCAGTGCATCCATCATTTTGCCTTAACGTCTCTTTCTCTTTTTATAGGATAGTACCTATAGTATAATCTGAAGTCAGACAGAGCCCTGAGAAAGTTGTTTTGTGAACAAACCACCTCTCTAACTTACAATTAAAATGGCACAAAACAACTCCATTTAATTGGCCAAAACATACTTCAGCCAAACCACCAATAATGTAAATACCTACACAGAAGATTTTCAGCAGCTAGCTCCAGATTCAGATATGAAAACATTTTCATACACCTCTACAGTATAAAGACACAAAGCTTTACTCTGACCTTTTTTGATGTACATTAACCAACTCCTCTTAGACCTCCTGATCAGTGAAACACTTGCTTCCTTCTCCAAGAGGCTTTTTCAATAAACTTGGGCCGGTGGTTTACTTTGGCAATTATATTTCCAGAAATATTTTAACCTAGAAGAGCATGTTTCTTTTCTGAGTGTAGTTATTACACATTTTACTGCACATACACACTGGATTACTCTGCTATCATATTTCTCAGGGCTGTAAGACATCCAATTGTGTCAATAAAACATATACCCGGTGAGACACTACTTTGAGTACGTGAATGCTTCTTGTCACTAAAACAGTCTGCCTTCTGAACAGTCTGCCCAGTAAAGAAAAAATTATTCTTGCAGGGAAGAAAACTGAGGGCTGGTGTACCTAAAGTATCTCCCTGGAGTTCTTGTGTGATACCCTCCGCAAGGGCATTGCACCATTTTTAAACGATGTTTCCTACGCTCTTTGAAGACCAGACTCCTGTGCTGGGATGAGGGCAAACCTCAGAGCAGTGAGGCCAGGAGAGTGCATGCCAATCACATCACCACCTAAAACACCACCAGGCACCCCTGGGTCTCCACTAGCAGGAAACAGGCACACACATGCTGCAGAGGCCCATAAGGGCAATTGATTTTATGGAATTATATCAAGAGACAGACTTCTTCCTCAGTGACACAGATGTAGCCAAGCAACCACAGCATGGGACAAGAATCAAATGCAGGGAGGGTATCATGAGTCCAGAAGAGGGCCATGAAGATGATCAGAGGGATGGAGCACCTCTCCAGTGGAGACAGGCTGAAAGAGCTGGGTTTGTTCTGCTGGATCAGAGAAGGCTCTGGGGAGACCTCACAGCACCTTTCAGCTCCTTGAAAAGGGGCCTTACAAGAGAGCTGGAGAGGGACTTTTTACAAGGGCATGCAGTGATAGGACAAGGGGGAATGACTTTAAGCTGGAAGAGGGTGGGTTTAGATTAGACATTGGGAAGAAATTCTTCATTTTGACATTGCAACAGGTTGTCCAGAGAAGTTATGGACACCCCATACCTGGAAGCATTCAACATCAGGTTGGATGGGGCTTTGAGCAACCTGGTCAAATGGAATGTATCCCTGCCCACAGCAGGGGTGTTAGATGATCTTTAAGGTCCCTTCCAATCCAAACCATCTTATGGTTCTTTGATTCTATGAACTCCATACTCCATCCGTGAAGTTACCTCTTCTGGCAATGCACGCTGAAGCTCTCCCTGGGAGCCTAGTAAGAAGGGGAATATCAGACAAGTAGAGAACAAAGTGCTCACAGAAGAGCACTGTTCTCATGCCACCACTCCTCTTTGACAGCAGATGCACTACATCAGATTATTTCAGACAGAAGCAGAGATAGAAATACTTAAGTCAGAGCTGAATTTGGCCTGCTCTTCCACAGTCCTCTTGTGAAGTCAATTATCTCACCAATCATGCTTTGCCCTGGGGCTCTCTTTCCCTATTAACTTGAAGAAATGCAAACATGCAAGAGTGGTAACTGGATGTTACACTTTGTACTGATTTGTGGATAGTAAAATGTTAGTGGCAGTGCCATCTCTGGTGCTCTGGTGAACAATAGCCTGATGCAAGAAATGGGTCCTCATCTGAATGCCCACTCGGAAAAAATTTTCCCCTTTCATATAACGTGCTGTTAGTATCAGATCCTGCTTCCACTGCAGCAGTTAGGTTTTGCCCCTGACTTCAATGGCAGCAGGATCAGACCGTTCACTGATTAAAATGCAAAGCTGCAGATATCTCCTGCATGGGATGAATCCCCACAGGGAAAATTTGTCTGCATTTTTATTCATGTGAAGCATTTTAAGGCTTTCATTTACACAGTTCATTCAATAATAATGTGCATGCTGTATAATGGGGTACCTGATTAAGCATGCTTAAGTGCTTTGCTGGAGCAGGGCCATTTCTAGAATTTGAAGGTTTGCTACCATCACACCCTTAAAACAGGCAAGCTAGTTTGGGGAATTTTTCACCTGAGTTAATGGGCTTAAATAGGATCAGCATAAAAGAGGGAAATTTGGAAATGTCTTTGAGTTTCTTTCTTTTTAGAATCAGTTCCTCCTCAGTTTAGGCTGAGAAGGTCACCCTGTTTTAGGTTTTAGGTTTGTCTATGGGACCCTCCAGTAACTTTTAAACTGGCTACCAGCTTCTCCTGAATGAGTCAGGAAGAATAACAGTCTGACGTTCAGTTCCAGAAGTTTAATAAAGAGGTAGGACAGAGCACAGAGACTTTCTTCATGTGTTGACATAAAAGCTCATTCTCTATAATCTACCAGGGATACTGAGGGAAGGATGTTATGAACAATAGCACAACTTCAACTCCAAGCATGGTGGGGTTTAGGTATCAGAGAACTTAGTCATTAATGCAGAAGTTCAAAAGAAATGCTTAAGGAATTACTGGATGAGGTCTGGGGGAACAAAATAAGAAAATAAAGAAGAAAGAAAAAAGGGAGAAATTTTCAAATCCTAACATCCATTTTGGTTTTGAAAAGCAAGAACCTCATGCTCCTGTGATTTTATTCGTCATCTATTTTTTCCCTTTTTATTCATTATTACCCTCTCTCTTTCCTGTTCTGAGCCCTAATTAAAAAGCCAAAATGACAATTTAAAAAAAAAAAAGGCACCTTCTCTTTTAAACTCCAAAAAGCCAGTTAATTTCTTTTCCTAAAACCACTACACAAGGAGTGCATTTGGAAAATTTTTTAGCAGGTGCAATTGGCCACTGTTCTACTTTGTACAGCACAGTTTGTACAGTAATGCTCAAACATTACCTTAACTGTCCTGATTGCTCATAATTTCAGCATGGTATTATAAAACTCTCCACTCAACTTAGAATGGGCTCTATCAAACCAGCACAGAATCAAGCTGGTGGTTTGTTATTACTCTTCCCATTACAACATGCAAGTTTAAAGATTTCTGTCTCAATTGCTTTCAGCCTGCTAATTTTCTCACAAGCACTAATTTAAGTCTGTGGAAAAAACCGCAAGGAGTTTCCCTGTGCAAGGATTTTTTTGTGTAAAAGAATGCAATCGATACATTGCCAAAGCCTTGTATTATGAACATGTATTTAATGTACTCTGAAAGTGAAGAAATGCCTTTTTACTACAGTCCGTGTCCTTTGTAAGAGAAGACGGAAGACAAATGATTTTATTTCAGGAACATCTGAATCCCATTGATTAGCATGATGAATACAGAACAGGAAAGCTGCCAGGTACAGAGGAAGCTGGGCATGTCCTTAAGGGAGCGGAGCAAACAAGCAAATTACAGTATATGCATGCTTTTTTTTTTTTTTTTTTTTTTTTTTTTTTTTTTTTTTTCCCCAAATGTTTTCATTTGGAAAACTTGGACACTTAAACCTCTAAGTTTCTTTAACTGACTGGTCAGTTAATTGGCATATTGTTCTAATTCTTTGAAGGCAAGCAGAGAAGGGTTTTAGAAGTGAAAAAATAGTTTTAAACTGTAAGTAATCAATAAAATATTTGCATACATTATGTTTAATTGGGATAAGATCTCTTCTGGAAGAAAAAAAAAAAAGACGTTTCTTATTTTAGGGGAGAACAGTGGCCTAAGTTTTACTTGGCAAAAAATAATTGTGTCACCGCTAAGCATTGATTTAACACGTCTGAGACTGGTAGTACCCAAAAAGGGTTTCGGAACAAAACCAAGATACAAATACATTCATGCAGTAGACCCCAAAGTGTCACCTACTTCCAACACCACCAGGAAGTTATACAGGGTGGCCCTTCTACAGTCTTTGGTAGTCCACTGTGAGGTTTTCTGGAGAACAAGTCACGTAAGAGTTTGTTTGCCTTCCAAAATGCTCCATCTTTTACAAGTAAAAGTTAAGTAAACAAAGCTCTTATCTTGAACTTAAAGCTGGCAATTATTTTTTCATACAATCTTTATAATTTTTATATAATTCATCATAATTCTTATGTTTTAAGAAGTATATTCACTCAGGTCTGTTTTTTCTCTATGTTTCATCCATAGACACACATTAAAAATAGAGCTGTTGCATGTTTCCATAAGTTTAGAAAAAAAAGTTGAAACTATTTCTCCATTAAGTTTTATGCTTTTACAAACTGTAAAAATATTTCCCTTTTAGTTTTTAACTTTCTGTCAAGTGAAAAAATTCAGAAAAAAAACAAACATGGAAGAGAAAAGAAAAAATGCTTACCTACATGTTTTAAAAATCAGAAATCAATAACAATTTTTATTAATGTTTGAAGTGGAAAAATTAGTTGTTTTGTTAGCTCTAACAAGTAAGCAGATAATCTCCTACTAGTCTTTCACTGTTTATGGGAGAGCACCATATATTTAGCAACTTTATTTTCACCTTTCAATCACAAGAGTCTTAGAAGAAAAAAATTTATTTGTCTGTTATAGTCCTTCTTTCTCATTCTTTCCTCCATCTTCTTTTGTTTTAGGTCTTTGTCCTCCATTACACCCCACCTTTGCTTATGGTTAGAAAGTAATTATTTTATCCATGCCAGGGACCAATTATGGAATCCACAAAAGGAGCTGACAAAAGAAACACTGTCTCTGCTCTCAGCCTTTTGTTCCCTCATGCCCCAAAACCCAGAAGTGAATGTGCATGGCCAGAATTCTCAGTTTCTTAGAAGAAAGTAGGCAGGCATTTTAGTCAGTGTTTACTGACTTAGAAGTGGTAATAGGAAAAGCTGAGTATGAGCATCTCTAAGGATGGAAAAGCACTTTGGTATGAGAATCATCACCTACCTGGAACAGAGAAAAATTCTCAACAGTTTGTTTACTGAGCATTGCCTGCATTTGAATCAGTAGGATCTGGCACTACAAATGCCACCTCAAATACCAACCCTCCAGTTTGATTTGGCCCATACCTTATGTGCAAACCCGGCATAACTTCAAATTCACACCCAGGATGAACATTGTCACACACACACATGTGCACCACACGCATGTATTTGGTTGAACACGGATGTTTAGACCTGCTTGTTGCTGATAAAGTGTAAGTTGTTCTACGCGTATGGGAGTGATGACTTCCTCACATTCCACCACTCAAGGGCAGCAGAGTGTGTCCAAGATGCCACTCAGTTATTAAAAGTACAGTTCTGGTAGTTAAAACTGCTCTTATTTTGACTAAGGAAGAAGAAAACAGGGAATTTTGTATCACTTGGAAGAAACACTCACAGTTTATCCACAGACTACTTGGATTGCAAAGCTGGTCTGCAAGGGAATTAGAGGAGAAATGTTTTGACATTCAGTGAGGATGGGAAAAGCGAAGCTCCGGTTTATTCCACACTACATGAAATAGGTAAATAGCTAGTTAAAAATCTAAATACCAGGAAATGAGGCTAGAAAGACTATTTGATTTACTGGGGTCCAGTCCCATGCTTATGCAACCAGAAAATATTTTCTTTGATTATTCAAAGTGAGTGTGCTCCCTTACAGTCAGACTGACTTCTCTGGCTCAAAGTCTGCAAAATCACAACTTTTATTTCCAATACAGGCAGGCAGCATAGTGTGAGGGAATGTAAGGGAATGCAGAATGCCCCTACTTTCCAACCAGTGTTTCCTGTACTCAGGACTCAGACTCCTTACTTAGAACTTTCTCAAGGCATGACGAAATGAAGCAGGTCTGGTGAGCCAAATTTACAATTTTCTTATTAGAAGTGAACAGAAAAAAAAAAAAATCTTTCATGTTCAAGGTACATTTAAGGAATATAAAGGACTCAGTGGTTGATACCTATTCTGTATGTTACCAGCTTCTAGAGTCATTCATTCTTTCTTTAGGCTTGATGCTTTCAACAGCCATTTACCACTTGGAGCCAGAGCACTACAGAAGAACATGCAATAAAAAAGGAACAAAACAGGGGATTCTTGCAGAGAAATATACAAGATCACCTTTCCCCTCATCCACCTCAGCAAAAATCAGCATTTATTACCTGTAAGCTCTTCTGGATAAACAAATAATTAATTATGTCACTTTTTGTTTTGTCAACTTCTTATGAATTTTAACAGTGGACTTCTCCACCCAAGGAGCTGCTACAGCAGAAGTGTATGAATAAGAAGTGTGTAAACAGAGACAGCAATTTTGTTTCAGTGTCCTTGAGGGGGGAGTCCATAGTTTTGCAATGACACCAGACAACAACATGGCTGTAATTTTCGAGGGATGGAATAAGTTCCATTCTGTCTTCTAAAATAACATGTATTTTTGTATGGAACGTTAAATGGTGCCTACTGCATGTACTAAATATATATTGAGAGTCATGGTAGTGACTGGAAGCCAAGCTTAGAAGACAGAACTGCTGTCATACATACACACACAGAGCCCAGCTCTCAAAAAAGGGCACTTTTATACTGGGACAGAACAATAAAGAGGGTTTAAACTGGCTGTAAACATAAATGATGAGGGTAGGAGAATCATGACCACAGAGTTTACTTTAAAAAAGCATAATAAAGGGACAGATTGTGGGCATATGATAGATTGGATGGTCAGAAGTTTAATAAACAAATGCATCATAAGTCTTTGCAATTCATCATTCAGTTTGAATTGGATGATTTCTCTACCAATCATTCTCCCTTGGCATTTACTGGAGCACTCTAGATGCCATGGACAGCTTTATATAGTTCCAGTTGAAAAACAACAAGAAGAGAAATATTTCCTTTTTCCATTCATATATTTAGAATATTTTTCTCCATATTTTACCTGCCCAGAATAATTTTCAGTGCTGGACCAGTAGCACATTTTCTGAAGACAAAAATGGAATGAGTTCAAAGTTCAGTATTATTCTACAGCCTTGTCGTTACAAAAAGGAAAAAAAAAAAAATCCATCTGCCCAGTGAGAAAGACAACATTCATTTCAATCCTCAAAGATTCCAACTCTAAGGAAAAAAATGAAAGCATTACATGTAGAAAAGATATTTAAGGATGTTTTGAGAATCAGAGATTTTAGTCTCTGAGTGACTGGATTGCTGGTAATGAAGCAATTTGTCTGTGAAAGAAGATGGATATTAAACTGATCATGTCATGATTTTAAAATTCTAAGACTCAAGCTGATAAAATCCACCAGGCAGAACACAGTCTTTCTATACTGGCACTAAACCCGACCTGCTCCTATGCACTTATGCACGTTTTAAGCACGTATACCAACCACATACACTAATTACCATCTGGACACAGCTGCCATAGATACAGAGGAAATATCTACGCAATATAATAGCCAACCCAATACGCCACCGCCCTCTGAGAAAACTTAGAGTAAAGATTTGATCTTGCATCTGGAAGATGCCATCACAGTGGCATCACCTGAAAATATAATTTTATCTTAATTTTCTTATTTGTGATGAAACTGATTTTAAAAAAATCAGAAACAAAATGCTTTTTTTTTCCTTTTAGTAGCACAAAAAAAAAAACAACAAACAAAAAAACTACTCCAAAAAACTAAAAACTGAAAAACTTTTTGTAAGTGTGGGATCTATCAGGTTAAAATTAACTTTTAGTGTTATTCTTGCTTGCTCTCTACCGTGAATCTGGGACAACACCGGCTCCCTCTGGCGGCCAATGTACAAAAGGATTTCAGTAAAATCCTGTGCACCACGAAGCTTAATCTGTTTCCAGTTCACTGGATTTCGTACGAGTTGAGAAAATTCATCAGAATAGGCTTAATCATAAATTATACATCTGTCCTTATTCCCTAAGAGCACTGAATATCACTGACATTGGAGTTGCATGACAGGAATTGGTTTTGATTTGTAAGTTACCTCTGCATTTATTTGTCCTCCAGAAATGGCTCAATGTTATTTTCCATTTTTTTGGATTGCTTATTTGATTTTCACCCCAGATATCTTAACTTGAAGGACAACATGTGAACAAGGCTGTTTGGCAATGCAGATAAATCCTGAGTATATTAAATGTGTTTCTTACTAACTCTGGTAATAGCATTTTGGTGAAAAATTGTGTTACAGCGGTCAATTTGTTATCAACTTCTCCACGCCATGCTCACTACCCTTCCAATGTTTCCAAGATTAAAATAAAAGGAGTAAAACCAAGGCAATGTCCTTTCATATCACTGCTAACATAAGACTTCAACAAGCAGACCTAAAATGATACTCCTCCCTGTTATTGCAAATGACAGAAAAACTCATTCTCTTTCAGAAGCCAAGTGGAAGAGCCCTTACAAATCCTGAGCTGAAGCTTGGAACAAACAGGAATTCCCAAACTGTACCTCAGGGCTCAGCTGGTGCTCATGAATGAAGTCCCAGTGAGTTCCCAGTCCTGCAATCATGCTGTGCTTAACCCCTTCACCTCCTTGCACGCATGCTGCTATGAATTAACAGTTGTGAAGCAGAGTATCTGTGCAATTCCACTCCACAGATTTGGATTTCATGAGTGTCGCTGAAAGTTTCTTCTGACACCATGTGCAGTACCGGGAGGTTTCAAACTCTGCTAATGTCAGTACAATTTCTTACAACTGGGATGATTTCCTGTAAAGATGCAAAAATTTTTCTTCTATTTTTTTTTGGTAAGTTCTGTTTAATAGTATATACGCACCTGTAACTTATGAAATCATAACAAACAAAGGATATGAGTGAACATAAGCAATGATTTTTTTTAAAATCCTGAAAGGCAGAGCTGGCTAGCTTAAGCTGGTCTTTAAAATATTTTACCTAGGATTTCACAAAAAGTGCTAATTCCCACAAACATATTTTAGAGGTAAATTTTGCATTCTAATAAAAGAAAAGGTAAGTTAAGTATAAATAATGAACTTTTTGAGTTTTCACCTACAGCTTTTAAGAACTTGAGGAGGCTACCTGAAGAGACTGCTTTTCATAGGAAACATGCCAGCTATGTGGAGAGGAGCCATTGCTGTATCCTTTAAAGCAAGGAAATTTTTCCTTTAAAAACGTGATTTTGTTGAAAACTTGTGCCACCTTTCAGTGAAAATGGTGTCAATGGAAAGAACTGCTATGACAATACACAATATGTTG
Organism: Struthidea cinerea; assembly: GCA_013397865.1. Classification (NCBI taxonomy): domain Eukaryota; kingdom Metazoa; phylum Chordata; class Aves; order Passeriformes; family Corcoracidae; genus Struthidea; species Struthidea cinerea. Next base: position 651,885 of record VZTI01000331.1, read on the forward strand.
TACTCAATATAAAACGCTTTGTTTCACCACTTCATTACTTTTACCCTAGTCTGAACTCCATGGGCCATGTAACTCTGTAGAGTTACAAATAGGATGTAAATAGGCTAAAGAGAATGGGTAAATTAGGCTCTTAATCTTCACATTGTGAACACCTACTTCTTTTGTTTCTTTTTAAGAGAAGACTTACAATTAAACTATTGTCCTGTCTTAAGAAGGTATTACAAAGTACCTGGCAGCTCAGAGAGTTCAAATCTACTCCATTTTTATTAGAAGATCCTTAGGGTACTAAGTATACTTTCTAAAGAATCACTTAAAACTTCTTAACTACATGTCATATTTGTATTAAAAACTGTCAAACCTCATTTTAGTCATATTTCATATTATCTGTAGTAATGCTTTGCTTTCTTATTCTCTATTTTGCCTACCTGGAAAGGATTCAAGATTAACATGATTATTTGCTTGAGGGTAAAACAATGATTTTTCATCACTGAAATTAGAGTTGTGTATTGCAAGTCACTCATTTAAATAACATGAATGTCTTAAAGCACAGTACATGCAAGGTCAGAATAGTTCTGGGTGTGTGCACCATTACATTACAACTCATAAAGCCTATGTTTGTAGTCCAGGATTATTAAAAATACATGTCTTATGGGCTGTTCTCATGAAGAACTTCCTTCAGCACAAAGAAGTTTTTGCTAAGTACAAACTTATACATGATATTTTAATTAAAACTCACTGACTGTTCCTAGTACAAGTGCAAAAAGGAGACTCGTGGAACGAGATTTATCGTGAGCAGTGTTTGCATCTCTTGTTACAGAATTAGAACACACACCTTGATTTCCACAGGATGTCTCCAGCATCAAGATAAAATTACTCATATTAAGCATCAGGATGAAAGCAGAAGTAAAGAATATGAATCAGTGCATTTGGTATTGGTTCTTGGTATTCCTTTTAAGCCCCTTATAGATGCAACAGAACTTCCTGTTTCTTTTTTTCTTGACAGCTTGATTGATAGCCAAGATATAGAAAGAATCTTGCCCTTCAACTTGACTAGGCCATGCCCAGTTCTAGTTTTGTTCCAAAGGAACGAAATAGATGCAATAAGAGGAAGATAGAACAATAGAGAATACAAAATTTTATACCTAGAGTAACACAGAAAGAAAAAACAAAAAAAAATGTTTTTAGAAACTTTTCATTAAAATTTTTAACAATATGAAAAGTAAGACACCCTGTCCCAAACCCACACTCTTTTGCAACGTCAAATCAAATTGAACCATGGCTCAAAATAAAGAGAATCTTTTGGAAAAGAATGACAGATAATCTTTCTGAGGCTGGTATATAGATTTATATAACACACCATTCAGTTCTGGAGCATACATCTCACAAATGAGTATGAACCACAGCCAAAAATAATCAATAGTAATTAAAAGAGAATGTGCGAGTTCAAAAAGAAAAGAAGCCAAAATCTCAGTCAGAAAAAAAGGTTTTTTTTTTTCCAGCAGGGGAGGAAGGAAGGCAACAGAAGAATCAGGGTAGCAGAGGCAACAGGAGGTTCAGAAGTATGAAGGTCATAGGAGAGAGGCAAGGTCTGTCAGACACGCTTGGAGTATGAAGGGAATGATGCACAACAGTAAACTGTCGGGGGAAAAAGAATAAAAAAATAAAATTATAAGTATTGTGTAGGTCAGTCAGCAGAATGGCTAGCATGCTCAGTAACATTAAAAAATCAGATGCCCAAAGGAGGTGTAGGTGCATGGGCAGGTGTGTTAAAATTTGGAATCCCACAGATGCTCTGAGATTAACTCCCCGGGTTCATGTGTAAGCTAACTCAATCCTAACAGCACAAGACCTACTGATATGCACTGTGTCTATGAATTCTTCTTTACCTGGTCTGAATTTTAATTCTTCAGAAGGTGCAAGACAGATGAGATTGGAGATTCAACTTCATTCTTTAGCCTCAGATTGCCTGAATGAGTAAGAATAGTGACGGCAATAAAAGCCTCCTAAGCCACACCTGCAGGTGTTCTTGCTTTAAAGACCACCTCTAAGGAAGAAAAGGCTGGGTCACTTGACACATGCCTTATGAAGCAGTGTGCCATGACAAGCCAGCAAAACTCCCTGCACAGCAGCCCTCAGTTCTCAACTGATTTAGAGTCACATGTAAGAGAGTGAAGTTTCCTCCGTGTTTCTACTCATTTTTGGTTGAAGCTAACAAAATCCAAGTCTTAGACTCTAGCCCTGTGAAAGACTAGATATGTATCTAAGGTGACTGAAGAAATACGACTGAACTGCTTGTGAAACTGTCATTGCCTTTGTCAACCGGCTTGTATTACCTGTTCATTTATCAGTGATATAATGAAAAAAAATAAAAAATTAGATATAGGATAAGGCTCTTTTCTGTTCTCCTGGTTCCTTAAAATTAACCTGTTTTTATTCAACTGGTAGTCACCCCAAGACAGTATGTCATTTACAGAAAATAAAATGCTTGTACCCACGCCTTCACCCCTTAAAAACCTTCGAATTAAGTGATGATTGACTATTTTGATGTATAGTTACAAACAAGGACAGGTTCAAATCAAGATTTTATTTCTTCAAAGACAGAGCACTTTCTGAAATTTACAAATCAATCAGCTGTCAAGCCCTTACCCAGTGTGAACCCTGAGAGCACTAGTACTTTATCCAGTGCCAGAGTGAAAATTTTAACTTCAGGATCTCACTCTGCAGGGAGGTGAATTGTATATTCTTTTTCAAAGAGCTTTTAATTTCTTACTGCATAACATAATGATAGCTCATAACTAGCCAAATAAAGAGCTAATCGTGGAGTTTCACAGGAATACTGAATTTACTCTAACGAGCTGGCTGACATGTCGAGGCAGCATGTTTCAGTCGCTTGTCTAGGTGCAGCAGCCTTTCACTGTGTGCATTCTTAACCTCAGGTAAGTAGCACAGAGCTTACCATCAACTCACATACTGGGAACTTCACAGGCAATGTGACATAACCAAACACCATGCAGCAATCTCCATCTCTGCATTCCCAAAGTACACTCAATCTTAGAATCAGGCCGTGAACAATCTGATTAGTAAGATAAGGAAGGAGAAAGGATCCCATAAGCACATCAATTTAAACCTGCACACAACATGCAGCTAAGGTTCTACTGGACCAAAAGTTAGAGAAAACGTCATGTAATTAGAATAAAAAGATTTAAGAGCAAAAACTGTGAGGAACTTCTGTACTCTTGTTTATGGAAGAGATTCTTACCATTTGATACAGAAAAGCTGAAGTACCTTACTTATACTTATGAATTACTTACACTCCACATAAGTTTGGAAAACTCAGTGAAGAGTGATTGCCACCACTCTCTATGAAATGAAAATCCCTCAACACGTGTTTCCCAGAGCNCCTTTATCTACAATTTTTCCACCCAGTCACAAAGGTATACATAATACTTACGGAGAGATGTGAGGAAGGAAGGAAGGAAGGAAGGAAGGGACAGTCCTTCACAGACAGTGGCAGATGATAAGGAGTGAGAATTTAAACTCCACATGATCACAGAATTTCTAAATGGGAATTTTTTCTCATGGAAGACATACTGCTGTTGACAGTCACCCACCCAGCAAAGGAAGACCACAACCCTCATCACAGAAAGCTGTTTTGAGAATGATTTCAGAACATCCTCCTCCCCACCTTGTTCTATGAGAAAACACATTTACTGAGGTTAGAGTTGGGAAGATTAAAAATTTTGTTGTTCATTGAATCTACCACCCAAATCTCATTTGCACTGCTTGAGGCATTCTCAGGCAATAAAAGACATCGTTGCAAAACCCTGTTCTTACACAGCTCAATCGCTATGGTATCTAAGCACCTTTCAGAGTGGCGTTAGGCAATGTAATTAGCATCTGTCCTACATGCTGCTGTCTCTCATGGGTACATCTATACACACTTCTCTTGTGTAAATCTACACACTTATCTTTATCTAGCTAGGACACAGTATAATTACAGAGCTAAAACTTGTCCCTCTCCAACACTGATGCTTTAAGTCTAAAATAAGTACCCACTAAGCTCTTGCTCTCAGTAAATTGAGGATAATAAAATCTCATGTTTCATTTCTATGTACAAGCTTAATCAAATCCTTTTGGCTGAGATACTGTGTTTGTTTAAGAGCAAATGATCACACTGATTAAATCAGGGCTGCATTGATTAAAGAGTATTTGATCAGCAAGGTAGATCAGGAAAGCATTGCAAAATAGCAGTGATAGAAACTCAAATGAAGCAGAAATATTAATGCAAAAAAGGCCACAATGGATTTTTAATAAAGAAAACATTGTAGGCAAGCTGATGGTATCTAGAACAAAAAGATTTTAAGTATGATATGATTTCTGTGCATAAGCTGGTAAAGATGTCTTAGGGTTAATCCTCAACAAGATTCAGGTTTTCTGTTAGTATGATCTCCTTAATTTCCGTCACAAGATCCAATGAAACTTATCAATTATATTTCCTCAGCATAGATTTGAAAAATATTGCTTTAGATTTAGCTGGTACTCAACAGCAAACACACCCACAATAATGTATCAGAGTAGCTGCAACCTGCAGAGTACTTTTGGTAAACATAAGGTCCTGGAAAGAGACCTTCTGTCAGATTAGCAGCAAATGGAGACATTTCTCTATCCCATGGTTAGGAGACACCCTCCTAGTCTTCAAAGGAAGTGCATCCATGAGATGTCATAACGTGCAGAGCTTTGCTGCTTTTATCGGCTCTACATGGGTGTGCAGGGCAATCCCACAGGGAACATAATACATGATCAAAGACTTGGATTGTGTACAAAGATTTAAAGGCAGTCAATGGATAAGCATGAAAAAGTAGCAGGAAAACATGCTTTTCACAAGTACATAGGGATGTGGAAAATACTGTACTTCTTCGTCTGATAACTGTTATGCCCCAGGGTGAAGAGCACACAAAGGACTACCTAGAGATGCCAATAAAGATGTACCCATTAGAACAGGATGGCCTTCAACAATATACAGCTCCTGTAAATGGTTTAATTTTCCTAAGGAAGACACTGTAGTTTTCAACCTAGACTGATTGACCCACTGACTCTCAATGGAACTTGTCTCTGGAGACAAAAAAATTGTTAGTACAGAAAAACAAACTTGGGAAATTAATACAAGACAACAGATTTTTTTTTCAGTTGAACAAAGCAAAAAAACTTGATGGTTATTTTTAAATGCTTCTGTACAATGCCCAGGTATCACGTGCAAAACTCTCTCCAAACAAGCGTTTTGTTTACTTGATACTAGTTAGTTACACTGCATTGGACATTTTGAAAGACAACAGGCTGGAAAAAGGGGGAAAAACAGACATGGATGTCTAGAGAGCAGAGAGGAAAGTCTGGAAAAGCTACCCCTGAGAGTAATCATCAAAAGAATGGAAATGCAAATACATATATTTTCAAACATACGTTTAGGTACCAGCTCTGTTGGTGCTGTAACATCTGCTTCTCTGTAACACACTGCTGGATCCACAATGTCACTGCCAGGAGGAGGGTAAGGTGGGGGTGGGGGGATCACTAACTGGGGGGGACCACGAGTGGTGCCCCTAGGAGGCTTTTGTGGCACCTGCCGTCCATCACCTACAGGGGGATCAATTAACTTGTTACTTCATTGCAAGATAATGATCGCTCTGTTCATTGTTATTTTTTAAAAAATACACATTGATTTTCCCTTACCCACATCCAAAGTCTCTCTGGATCTACTTCTGCTCTTATTTACATCCAAATAATCAAGGCAGAAGGAAAAGGTGGGTCTTAAACCAACAGCAGTGGGACCAGAATTGAGCCTAGTACACACATGTACATTACAACTAACAGTTAAAATCACTGGTTTTGGCAGACATAAGGTAGGAGAAAAGCAGTTGAGTTAAAAAAAAAAATTGAAAAAAAGCAGTGTAAGAAAATGTGAAAAATATGTTTTATTTTTATCTTCTGAAGTGTCAAACTGCCTGAATTTGCTGACCTCTCGGATACTTTACATGACTATTTTCCTGACTCTTCCTGAGAGAAAGAGGAAGATGCCTTAGGTCAGTGTTTTGAAGTAGGTATCTTAGAGGTTTTTATGCTCTTTTTTTTTTGAGTTGCTTTTCATTATTTTGACATTGTCGAGAAGCAGATGATTAAGTTGTTTTTTGCAAAACAGTGTCTGATGCTATCAAAGGAAATGCCCATAACTTTGTCTAGGGGATTATTTCAACACCATGTGCATTAACTAAACAAATACACGTGTCTTTGCACTGTACTCTGTGAACCACTTGCAAAGTTAAAAAGCTGCTGCCAGTTTGTAGGGTGCAGAACTTGAGCTACTGCTATTTGGAAAGTCCTTAGAGGCTGAAAGTGCACTGAGGAACCACGACCACCTGCTTGTTCTGCTCATACCCTGCCTCAAGCATATGGTCATTTCTGAAGGTGGATGCTGGCAGAGACACATCTTTGGTCTGATCCATTCCTATACTCTCAGGCTTGTGCTTTGGGGCTGCTGAGAAGGGAAGCAGCACCGGAAGAAAAAAAGATTAAACCATTATGATTTTCTGCTTAGGAGACACTAGCTTCCAGGGGAGTATCTTCCAGAGACACATTTTAATGCTGGCAAATGTGCAAGCCCTTTTTCACTGCTTTAAGGAAATTTGGCATACTTTGGTGTCACAATAAATGATTCAGTATTGAATACTAGAGTGAATTTGCCAGTCTGAGAATATTTTTGATAGGATCTTCTGCTTTGATTCACATGGCTAACTTGAGAACTACATAGGTACCTTTAAGACTTTTTCCATCATGTGGCTGACTATTTCTTGCAGCACGTTTTTCCCCTCACTAGAGTCTTGCTTTTTTCACAGCTTTTCTCTCATGCTTTCAGAGCCATCTGTGCTTTCTCATTGTTTTCTTGCAAGGGCCCCGAAGAGAGGCTGTTTTACCAACCCTCTCTGGCTGTAACATTTTTTCCTTTTAATGAACACATTCATTCAAGAAAGTAGCAGAAAACGAAAAGCACTGAAGACAGGGCTACTGTGGGACGAGTTCTTTGTCAGTGTAAAATAATAAGGCTCCATTAAAGCAAACGATACTACAGAATCCCACATGAGCAGAGTCTGGCCAGCAGGCACTAATGTACACAGTATTGAACAGACTAGAAGTACCTCTGCAGTATCTCATCTGTAACATTTGAGCACCAATACAAAAAAAAAAGAACACTTACAAAAAGTTAAAGCAACAAATGTCATCAAAAAGTGACCAGCAGTAGGGCAAAGCGTGAGAAGCGGTAGAGCGTGACATCTGCAGTGGCTAAAAGTAAGCCAATTTGCTGAAAACTTCTGTGTTATATGGTCCAGCAACAACATTGCCCTTAGAGAGTTTAAATAGGAGATGTCAATGGAGTCGAATATGCCACATGATAATGGACTCCTGCTGCTACATAAATGCTGAGGCATTTAATGTGAAGCATTTACTGAAAATAAATGTTGGAACAAAGCCAAGAGGTTTCTTTCTAAACTGTAAGGCATTTGCAATGTAAGCAATTATGTATGACAGAAAGTCATATCTGTATGTCTTAGGCATTTTGATGAAACATGAGGTCAAAGGCATGAACTGAAGTGCACTGAGTGCATTATGGCACTTGAAGAATGATTCTCTTAATGTACTGAAAAATGAGTTCCAATATGCAGGGTCATTATCTCCTATCTTTACCCATTATAAAATCACTTTACTTGCTAGAAGCTTAATCCTGGTGTCCTCACTCAGGCAAAGCTCTCACCAAACTGAACAAGCTACCAGGCAGATAACAACAGAGGTCTGGGAGAATATTTTTCAGTTTTCCCGTATGGGTAAACGTGGTCCCACATGCAGCAGAAGCTACAGTTTCTTTTGTTGTCTCTAGGTATGTACGGCATTCCTTTGAGAGCATCAGTTGTTTTCTTCTACTGATTAGCTAAAGATTCAGCAGATATTGATTTATAATGACAGTGAGGATGAAATTAAAAAAAAAACAACCTTACTCTATATGGGCAGTTGATGTCAAACTGTTGGAGGACATATGAAAACCAAATGCCTTCAGGTTTTAGAAACATGAGGAGACACTGAACCAACCGGACTGTACTTTGGTTCCAGCAGAACTTCACGGCTTCAGATGCATTCAGTACTGCCCGGCCGATCTCCATTTATTAGCATTTCCATCTACTATTTCTGTATTCCCATTTACTAGCAAACCAATCATGACTTTCAAGGCACACAATAGGCCCAGGGCTAGTGCTTTTGTGTATAAAGTTGGTGCCAAATATTCAAATGATCTGATGAGTGTTATCTATATTTTACTACCCTGTGGTACTCTGTATGGTGCATTAAAAAAAAAAAAAAAAAAGAGGAAATATACAAACACTTATTTCCAGACTTTCATTCTGCAGAGAAATGTAGTTTTTTTTCCCCCAAGTTACAAAAGTTTCCAAACTCACAGCATAACAGAATTAAGGCAACTTCAAACAGTGAGCAGTGAAAGCACATGAATAGGATTATTCAGGAGAAAATGGCTCTCACCCATTGTGCTCTTCCTCTTGTCTTCCCTGTCTTCTGTCCTGTTTGGCATGGCAGGAGTGGGTGGAGCAGACGCAGCTGGTGGAAGAGGGGCACGCCTCTTCTTTTTCCTTAAATCATTCAGGGATGCTCCTTGTGATATCTAGCAAAGTTGAAAAATAAGCACAATAAAGGATATATTTTGTTGATGTTGTGAATTGTCAATAAGCAAAAAAAAAGTGTTTTCCATATGACCTAATTTCTCAGCACAGTATATTTATAATGAGCATTTATAGTGACAACAGGAGATTAAAGAAGTACAGTAATATTGCACTCAGAAAAGGAAAGAGACAAGAACTGCAGATGAGTGTCACAGCAGAAATACCAGTCTGGTAGGCATTTGATGGTTTTGGAAAAAGTGAACTAGGGAGCCCAACGCTCAGCAAAGCAGAGTGTTGTTAGGCTTGAGCCATAACATGATCTTCTTTTTCCACTGGTTTCTTCAAACCTTAAATTATGGTTAAATACTCCAATTGGCATGTGTAGTGCATAAACTCTTTCTCATTTCTTTTATTTTCCTCTCAAATTCTTGTCTAAGGACCTCTGAGAGAAGAATCAGAATTGACAGTTTGCTTGCATGATGATATGAGATCATACTGTACTCTATTCATGCCTACTGGACTTCACAGACGTGCTTTTGAATATCTGTAACACCTTGGCTTCCAATAATTGCAACATGCTGGTTGACATGCCAAGACTTCATCACTGTTTATGCCACTTTTAAAAATATGAAAAATGTTATTACAAATGACTTGGGTTTCACTGGGTTGCATAATATTTTCTGTAGCTTGTTGGAACTTAGCTCTATTTACTTTTTCCGGAAAAATAATAATAATAATAAAACCATGTAGGAAAGTCTGTGGAATTTTTATATTTGAAAGGTACTGACAACAGCAGTCAGTACCAGGCTTCACTGAGGAAGAGAGTAATGGTGGCTGCCCACATGCGACATGCTGCTGGCATTCCTCCAAAGAAGCCTTCACTTCTTTGACCTAGCTGCTCTGTCTGTCCCGATACTCCTGTTTCTAATATACAAAACTGCTGGGTGGTTTTCTACTATCTCAAAGGCCTAACTAATAAAAATAAAAATAAAAATAAAAAATGAAAAAAACAAACAAACAAACAAAAAACAAACAAACAAACAAACAAAACCAAAAAAAAACCCCAAAAAAACCCAAAAAAACCCCCCCAAAAAAACAACCAACCAAAAACAAAACAACAATCATATTCATAATATTTCCTTTAATCCAGAGGATTAATGGACCCTTAAAAGACAATTGTTGTGGGAGATTTCATTGAACAAATAGTAGCTTCACACTGCTTAAATCTACCATCAGATTTCAGAGGAAAGGCAGTCATTTACAGGTTTTCTTTCCTACGTTGAGTAAAAAATCTGAGAATAAATGAATTTTACTAAGGTTAGGATATGAACAGAGTCTCCTACACTTAGCCTTCCTTTTTAAAAGCACTCAGGAGAATCTTACATTATAAAAAAGACCCCTTTTGTTCCCACCTTTCAGGATGATGCTTTAGCCACCATGCCACATGGCAGTTGGACACTCTGCACCCCTTGGAGAACCTGCATCCTGCATGGGAGAAACTTGGCAGTAACTGCACTGGACATAGAGCACAGCAACCAGGATGAGCTGCAGCTTTGCACCAAACAAGGGTGGAAAAGAAAGGCGTCCTGGTCCTACTTCCTACTATTACAGATTATTTCAGCATTTTTATACTAACTTTCCACCAGCTGGCATGACTAAAGCCAGTGAGGCCAATCTAGACAAAGCTAGGCATAGTAAATGGGCAACGATGTTAAGATTTTGTAAACTTAAATTTTGGCCACCAAATTTCACAGAATTTAAAAAACATTGGACTTACACCCAAAAAAGAACACCACACCAAATGCTCAGGAATCGATACAGCAAAATTGTAGAGCTCCACCGAAAAACTTTTGCCCAGTGTTATAGTGTTGCTCTGTATTAAGACGGGACACATCCCCGGACAAAGAAACTGCCTGTAGTGATTAGGAACTGAAGTTTAAACAGAATGCCCAATATTGAGCTGAACATGGGAAACTGTTCAGTGAAACAGACTCATCAGGCTTTTGTTTAAAGGGGAATTACACAGACGACAGCTACCTAACGCCTCATTCTTCTCTATTGAAGAAATTGGCAAATGCACACTTTGAAAAAAAAAATCCCATTCTTCTGCACTGCATTTTAAATAACTAAAAACATGTAGGCACTTAATACTGTATCTTGATTCTTCAGGATACTACCTTACAGAAAAAAAAAAAGAAAATTATCAAAGTGGGGATTTTGATTACTACAGAGACTGCAAAATTCAGTAGCTATGGAGAACTTGGAACATCTGGGAGACAGGCAGCATCCGAACTTTCCCAATATTTCACAAGTACAAGCTTGACTTTTGCAGTTGTTTAATGGCATTTTGCAGCTTCCACATTCACTCCTCCCTCTCCAGACAGAAAGGTAATTTTATTTTAGGACAAAAAATGGTTGGACTGGTGATTTAAAAGATAAAGCTAGGAAACCTGGAGAATCAAGGCAGAAAGTAAGGAAAAGTGTTCCCCACTTAAAATGACAGAGATCACTAATCACCCTTCCCCAAGTACCAGATGAGTGAAGGATGTTATCTTGGTGTTGTCAAATTCCTTAAAGACACATAACTGCTTTCCTATGAAGAAAAGATCCTTGTTAGAAGTCAGCTCATCTTTTTCAGCTCTATGTGTTCCTACTGAGGTCGAATCTCCTGAGGAACATTAGATAGATGTATGGATGAACACACCACTACAGTTAAAGAATAGGCTAGGAAATAGCTACTGCACGACTGCAATAATGCAAGTTTGGTGAAATACACGTACAAAAATGCTTTTATTACACTGTCAGCTAAGTGCAGTATTCTTCACAAACACCATAAAGAAGACGAAAAGCTTGTTTAAAGCCAGTCATGCTACAATGTATACAAGAAGTGTCTAGTTCAAGAATAGGTCATAAAAATTGCAAAAAGTAGCTTTTCTTTAGTCCCAATTTTGGTAAACCTATGAGGCTAAGCATAAATGGAAGAAGCACAAAGAACATTCTGTTTCTTTCTTCCAATTGTACATACAAAACCAATAGAACTTGAAAATAATTTGTTGTGGCTGGCTGCTTCTCTTATAAAGAAATCAAGCCTTAACAACATTATTTAGAGTAATTTCCCATTGAAACTTTGTTACAGGAGCCGCTCTCTAACAGAATATTTCCTAGTCTTAGCACTTGTGCTTCACCTATATTTATAAACAAGAAATTATTAAATCAGCTCCTGTTACGACAATACATAATTTTAAAATATGTTCATTAAGTGTTCTCTGACTATAAACTGAGCTAGAGATGAATAAAAAAGGTCAAAAGGACCTAAGTCTGAAAAACAGTGTAATTTCTCTTCCCATATTGATAAGACCACACACAATTTTAAAAAAAAAAAAAAATCCTTTACATTTAGGGCTCACATGCTCTTTGAAAAATACTTCCAATATTTCAGACAAAATATCTGAGAAATGTGCTGAATGTGTTTTCCTTCTCTGAAAGCTCAACATATTTATCAAAATTTGAGGGCTCTAGATAAGATTTTAGAATATATTTAGAGCATAACAACAACATCATTGGGAGGTTATTTGTCAAAATTTTGTGGAAAAGGATCCTACAAGGCCAATGCTTGAAATTTTCAATCAGCAGCATTTCACAGTCACCTTACTTGCAAACAATCTGTGCATACTGTAAGAGTGGATGTGTAAATTGAGTTTACGTTTCCTCATGTGTAAAAGTCTAGTATATTTTCTCTGGGTCAGGCTGCACTGAATATGAAGTAATGAAAAATATTAAAGGAGGCCCACGGAAACAAGTCACCACTACTGAAAATTCATCAAGCATTCAAAGACAAGGAGGTTCTCAGATAAATTTCCAGTGTGAGCTCCACTCCTTTGCCTTGCCTGTCCTCTACTTACAGGCCAGACACTGGTTTTGTTTTTGTCAAAGGTTCCCTTTTAAATTTTCTAACAGAAATATTTATCTATAAAAGTACTAAGTCATCTGGCAAACGCCAACTTTGTTTTATCCACAGACCCAACTAGGCCCAAATTCACTGCAGGTTTATGGCTCCCAAAACTGAGCCTCCTTCTGTAAGCCAGAAACTGTACCATTAATTTGCATAGTTTGTGTTTCAAAATCCAAACCAGTCTTTCCAGTATTTTTATAAACATTACAAGAAACATTTGTCTTATGGCAACAGATTTTTCCTTTTACTATCACTCCTATCATTTTGCCATAGAAAAGGAAAAATCTTGAAAAACTAAGAATTTTCCAGTCTCGATATTTAACAAAATTCTCCTTAAAGCAATTTTCTTCCTGCTCAAACAACATAGCTACAGATGATACAGATGCATCAGCAATAGAATCATGTCAGGAATAAAGACTGCTTTTAAGGGATGCCACATGACTTTTGAGCATACAAAAATAAAAAATTGTATAGCATATGATATAAAATGTGTGAAGAAAGCCCTTATACTCTCTTGCTTCTTTCTCCTTTTTATGCAATGCTATCCATCAGGACCTTTAATTGTTTTATGGAGGAATTGGCTAATTTGTCTTATTTGTGGAAACAGTGACTGACTGTAGAAATTATTTTTGGAATTAAAGAAAAAGGATTGAAAAAAGGACACATGGATTCAATCACTTGCATGCCCTCATTACAAACTTCTTCCATCATCCCACACTGTCTAGGCACACGCTCCGATTTAAGTGAGCCAGATTCTGATACACCTGCTGGTGATGATAACGTGTGGGGTCAGAATGCCTACTGGATTACAAAAATGCTCAAATGCAATCCAAAGGAAAAAAAACCAGAGCTAACCTGTAACTGAACAAGAAGTGGTGGATTGGTATGTAAGTAAGATTTATGGGTTTAGATTTAAAGATATTTTCCTAGGACATAAGTTAAAGCAGTTGCGAAGTAAATATTTTGATCCAAGAGGAGTCGTTCTAGGAAAATCAGAGAGATAAATCTTTCCGCTACAGAATGGAGACATAAATCTGTCAACTAAACTTGAGGATATAAAAGCTATTCAGCCCAGCTGATTCTGCATTTTCACAGGGCAACAGATGCTTCAGCATGTCTAGCACTAGAAACCACAAGAAGTCCCAGCTGACCATTAATGTGTCTTAAACAACATTTATTCACATGTCTAATATTCCCCAGACAGGTCATACATGATTAGTCTTTTCACTGGCATATACTGACAGAGGAAAATTCAGTGAACGCTTAAAACCGTGTGTTTGTACAACTCATGAGGCTGACTACCGTAAGCTACATGAATAAAATTATCTATTCAGCACTGAACTTCTCTACCTTCTTTCTTTACTGGCTGGTATCTGTAGGTGCTAAAAAGCTAGAAGCAGAGAAATTCTTCAGCCTTTTCTCAATATTCTGTGAGAAGACTGTCTTTCCTATGTAAACTATTTTAAACAAGGTCACAGTTTCATAAACTTCTTGCACCCACAAGCTGTTTTGCAAGATTGTTATGGCTTTAACTTTGAAAAGATTTTGGAATAGGTATCTTAGGACTTGGCCAATCCTCTCAAGGGGTGGATGGCCGAGGAACCAATCACCTATTGCCACTCAACACACTTTTGCAATCTATCCTATAAAAGTAGACAGAAAATTATTAAAGCGCCTTGGCTTTGGCTTCCACTTGTTCATAAGCCTGGACTCTGTCGTTTTCTTTATGCATTTCAGAGATAACAGCAACAGGTATGCTCTTTCATTTGATCAAAAAATGAGTGTTTAATCCAAAAGTACACAAATGCACTAAGACACAAGTCTACCAGAATCTGAGTTCAAAAGCAGTAGCCTGATGTCTCCCAGAAAAGTGTCCTTACGTTGCAGAATGCATTTGTGTGGGTTATTTAAAATATTTACTAGGATCCCATGCAATACAACAACATACTACAAAAAAAAAAAAAAAAAAAAAAAAAAAAAAAAAAAAAAAAAAAAAAAAGAAACAGAGATACTAAAAAATCTAGCACAAGGAAACACTTTTAAAGAGGGTATTACTTGGAAAACTTGTCATTTCGATAAAATGCATAGAAATAGCTACACTTTAGAAATTAGCAAGCAGTTTCTCTGCATTGATCATTTTACTTCCGTACATGTTGATTTTTCAGCCTTGGATCTCACAAGCCTGACAATAAAATGAATAATAATAGCTTAGTTTTAAGTAAGCCATATGAGTAAGTATGCTGGGGTAGCAGAACTGATATTTGGACCCACCAGAAATGATAGCTTGTGTAACTCGGGACACATCACTCTCCTGGGGAACAGATTTAGATGGGAGACTCCCAAGCTACCGCCAATGTGAGTTTAAGTCCACAATAATAGCAAGCAGCTCTTTGAACAGGATAACTATGCTTCAGTCCTGACAACACCACTCTCTATTAGGGGGCTTCCTCCTGACTTTGAAACTTGGCACCGTGCTTCCTTGTGCTGTGCAGGTGTCTGTCTCACCTGATGGCTGCATCCCAGATGTACTCCTGTACCACCGGCTGTACTCCCTGCCTCAGCTTCCGAGCTGCTTTGCTGCTGGAAGCGCTCAGGCACTGTGGGAAATCTGGCTTACAACTAGAGCGCAAACTGCATCCATCTTCTGAAAATACTCCTAACACTAATATTTTAATCAGATATCACAATATTTTGCATCATTTTGCCTATGATGCTTAATTTCAGAATAATTTTTTCTTATTTTATTGGTGTTAAACAGAATTTTTAAACAAAATTTAGTATTGGGTATCAAAAATCAAGTTCTGACTGCAAAAACACCTTGGTCTCAATAACAGATAAAAGCTTAGAACTACTGGATTTTACAGAAATTTCTATGCTCTTGAGCTATTTTATTCATAAAATGAAGAAGACAAAAGCCAAGAATGTCCTTGAGTACTTGGCTGATTGGCGACAGAGAGCTAAATCAGTTAACACAAGAAAGCCAGTACAAGGTGAAGGGGCAAGCTCATTTTTCCATCTGTTTTTATAGAACACACCCTTTGTGAAATGTCACAGTCAAGGGCAGTTAAAAATGAATGTCATTCTAATCTTTAAACACTTTAACTTGCTCAGTTAAATGTGTCAGACAGGAAACTATCCATAAACAAATCTGAGATGTCAAATTACTAAGATAGCTGTGATTTCCTTCTTTGCAAAATCTCATTTCTAGCTGCAGTATTATTTCCACTCAAGGAAATCACTCTACGACACCAAATATTTTCACATGCATTGAAACATGTAGACTACACAAGTCTGCGGATGTTTGCTTTGGCAAAGAATTGAATTTCCTCTGTTTCTCTGAATACAATGTAATCGTCCTTATTTATGTCTTCATTTGGGGGGGGGAGGGTTTGGGGTGACACCAACAAAAAACCCCTCAAACACTTAAAAATCCCATTTTAAAACCACCACAAATTAATTTGCTACCAAGATTCATTTCTCCTCTAGAGAAGTTAAACAAAAAGGCAAAATCAACCTCCAGATTTTAATCTCGCATTTGTGCTCATCTTTTTAGTTAGAACTATACAATTAACAGAACAAATGAACATTAATAAGAGTGTAAGATGCACAGTAGCAGTGCAGTTCATACTTATTCTGACAACTTTGTCAATGAATTTGATATGATCAATGGCATCTTCTTAAGTGACTGCCTTTTGGAAAGGCACTAGACTAAGGATTTTATACATTATCTTTTCTTTCACAGTCTCACATCCTGGATTATAGGCTGGATGATTGGCTGCTTGTCTGTCCTTAAAAATGTCAGAGATATCACAAAGATTTGCAGACATTATTTTGCATCTTTGTCCAATTTTCTGCCGAAAGGATGGGCTGTAGCCTAAAATCTGTTAGGGCTAGAAAGTGGAAGGGAATTCACACAAACATATGACAAGGAGCAAGGAGAACACTATGCTTTCTACTTCCGATAAGTGACATACTTCCCTGGAGCTTAGGTTTCCCTCTAGACTTAAAATTTTCTTCTGTAGAGACAGCCAAGTTTTATTTCTAGTGCTTAGCACTGAGTCCTAGGCAATCACCTTGGCAGTCTTCTCAATTCAGAGAAAAACATATTTGGTTACTTCCAGTGTTCTACCCCCTTCGATCAGCCTTCTCCTTCTGCAGGCACACAGAATGCCTGGGAAACGTGGTTTAGGCAGTAAGTCAAGTGATAGATTCTGTTTCCTTTCCAACTTGATAGGACCATAGAACAGTTTGGGTTAGAAGGGACCCTTAACAATCACCTAGTTTGTGCCACGCCTTCCCACTGCCCCCTTCAAATTCCCACTCAAGTCTAGTTCTTGCCAGCACTTACTAATGCCAGCCAAAAGCCCCTGTATTTCCACAATCTTCTGAAAGCAAGAAGAGGGGAGAATAGCAGAGCAGTACCACAATGTCAATTACATATATTACTAGGACTGTAGCATAACATGGCTCTACATCAAGCTATCCCAACAAGTGTAAGATTCTATTATCCAAAATTACAAATACACTCTGCTATGAAGACTTGTTTGAGTAACCCATCATGGCACACTGCTTGTTATTCACATCTGGAAGTGTCAGCAACACAGAGCTGAGCAGGACTAAGGGGTTGTCTACTGGGTCTCAGGAGTTGAAAAATTATATTCTCATTAAGACAGGCACACTGAAAACCAAATCAGGTGTCTATTTCTCTAAGTGACCTATGCCAACTTTAAAGTGGATGGTGCCAGACTCTTTTCTATTGTGCCCAGAGACAGGATGAGGAGCAAAGGCCATAAACTAAAACACAACAGGTTGCATCTCAGCATGAGGAAGAACTTCTTTTCATTGAGAACAGGCTGTCCAGGGAGGTCATGGAGTCTCCCTGTCTGGGACAAAACACACCTGTATGTGTTCCTGTGTAACTTGCTCTAGGTGACCCTGCCTTCGCAGGGGGGTTCGACTGGATGATCTCCAGAGGGCCCTTCCAACCCTAACAATGAAGTAGCAGAAAACAATTTTTTTTTTATTATACTTTTGATGTTTCCCCTCGTTTTTTTTATTTGGCTAAAAAATGACTATGCTATTAAGCCATAAAATGAAACCTGATTTACACAGCACACATTTACTTTGTTAATTTTTCCATTATGTAATTTTTTACCTTTTTAATTTAGGATCTATGAAAGGTGGAGTTAGAAGCAAAGTCTGAAAAGTGCTGCAAACCCAGTTTCTAAATTAAGCACAGTGTTAGGGTCATTTTTCATTGCTCACTGAATGCCAGCTCTTCAGAAGTCTTGCTGCTCAAAACGATCTTTGTCTATTAACTTCCTCTAAATACTGTGCCCAACAAAGCCTCATAATTACTTGACAAACACTTTCTTCTTTAATGAGAGTTAAAGCTTACGATGACATCAGCCTGTTCTATTTGTCTGAGACTCTCAAGCCAGATGAAGTTTACTTACTGAGCGTTGCAACCCTGCCAAAATTCAGGCTGCATAGAACAGTATGTTCCGGCCCCAATGTCTTGCCAGTTTTCAATGAAGTGCTTGACAGAGACCACATGTGGAGGTCAAGTGATACTGTCATGATCTCACCAGATGGTAAGTTGTGGTATCATTCCCAAGGCAGGTAGTATAGTCTGTTCAGAAACAGTTGGCAGGTGAACCATGAACTCATAGCCAGAAGCAACTGGATTATTGCAAAAGATCAAGAACACTATTGATGCTGGCAAAAAGACTGTTCCAAGAATTTTCTTGCACATAATTCAAGGATTCAACTCTCAAGACATATGTTTTCTTGCAAAAAAATAGAAGTCCTCCTGCCAAACAAATCTTGCATTTTTGCATGGTTATTATGTTATGTACGTTAAATTGTAATATAAAGGCACTGTAAGCTCACCTTGCTTGTGTTCTTGCATATATTTTAACCATCACCAGGTCACTTCAAATTTTATGTCAATTCAGAGGTTATATCTACACAGGTTAGAGGGCAGGACTGGACTATTTTTCAGAAAACAACAGGAAAATAGACCACGGAGGAACCTTACAAAATTTTATAATTACATTCTCCACCCCTCTAAAGTAACAGCCTATCCAAGTCAAACTGTGAAATACTCAGCATTTCACAAATTCCAGCCTTCAGTTAAAGCAGGTAAGCAATTTAAACCACCACTGAACTGACATTGCTACTATTTCCTGGGCAAAGGTTCAGAAACCATATTTCTAAAACTGCAAAAAAGCCACACAATGGATTACTTTTTCAATGTAAAAAGACATAATTTTACAGCAGACCTCAAAATTTTAAATTCCTCTGGTGCAAAACCTATTAATTAACTGTGAACATTATCTTAGTAAAGACAGATTCTCAAAGGGACGTTCCAAAATGAGTCTTATCTCCAACTGCACTTCTGAGAGGCTGTACCTTCTTGCTAACACAAAAACCTCCACTGAAATTCTGAACT
Organism: Struthidea cinerea; assembly: GCA_013397865.1. Lineage (NCBI taxonomy): Eukaryota > Metazoa > Chordata > Aves > Passeriformes > Corcoracidae > Struthidea > Struthidea cinerea. Next base: position 671,002 of record VZTI01000331.1, read on the forward strand.
AACATCCTAGTTTATACTGGCCAAACTTCAGGAAAAAATATAACCAATTGTAGTTAATCGCTTCTTGATTGAGAAAGCTTAGATTCCTTTTAAATAATTCATCACACTGCGACACCTTACTCCATTAAAATTACAGGACAAAGAGTTGGAAGATACGGAGGGACAAAAAAGCTGCTGGAAAATAAGTTGGCTGCTTAAAAAACGTGTTGTCTAAAGTTATTAAAATGCTTTCTGCCCTTTTTTTTTAATGAGACACATGCTGTTCGTAAATAAATGTGCAGCAACATGAAGTTGAGCATTAGGAGCAATAAGGAGGATGGGGGACAATCTGGACTGAAACAACAGAATTTCTTTAGAGGTATAGAGAAGAAAATTCTGTAATACAGTACTAAAATATAACATACCCTCAACTGATACTCTTTGGAGATGTTGAGAAAGTAGTCACTACACTGCATGTATCATTTAGCTGTAGTTTTTAATAACTACTTTAAAAGAATTAACGTGTTTAAGTGCGCATCCACCAGAATTAATTTTTGGAGCTGTTTCTATCATAAAAAGAAGTACAAATTACTCCCTTTCTCTAGCAGCTTTTTTTTAGCCTTCCGAAATTTCATGCTTTACATGACAGCAAGATAAGCCTTCAGCCATCATTGCACTTTACTCTTTTCTTTTAATTTGGGCCTGCATCATTTATCCAAACCAAAGTGCAGCTGTTAGTTAAATTAAGCATCCAAACTGCACAGCAAACATTATCTGATGTGCTGTCAGCTGGCTTCATGTTTGCCATCTCATTATTGCTTTGTAAGACATGAACAAGTCTGGATATTTCTCATTCAGATAACTGAATATCATCTTTAAAAGCTCTTTAAAAAATGAACAAACCACCTTCAAATTGGAAATTAATTGTTGAGTTTTAATTTCTTAGTCATTTACCATGGTATAGGGCATTTTAAAGACCAGAGATTTCTTTTACTACTCACTCTTGTTTTTACTAATTGGTTCTGGTACACCTTGATAATGGTCTCTACAATAGGATGGCACTAGCCAGGTTCAGCTCCAGTGGAAATGTGAAATACATAAAAATTTCCAGGTTTATGACTGGTTACAGAGACTATTGTTTCTATAAAACTTAATGTATGTCATCACAGAATTTTATGTCTGCGAAGGGCAACAGTTTGTACATGGCTTTTTCAACAAGGCAATTAAATGAAAGTCATTAAGAAAAGCTCCACCCTTATACACTGTTAAAAAAAAATTGTCTGGTCCTTCCAGCAAAAGTGGATAGATGGAGGAAACACCCAAAAAGATTGACTTTCTATCTCCTGAAAGGTAGAAATATCACCATTTTCTAAGTAAAACAATAGCCCCGTCACTGCACAAGACAGAAGTGTCCCCACAGTTCCTTCCTCAGAGGACCTGCAACCTAGAGAATACATCTGGCATGCACCTGGACCTGATACTGATTTCAAATGCAAAGGGATCACATCTTTCATGCTGCTTTTTATGTTGTCAGTGAAAGGCCCATGTCCCATAGAGTACACTGAACATCACCCAGACAGCTCCCAGCCACCTGTAAAATGAGGTGCATAAGTAAGTCTCAGTATTTTGAGATGCAGCCCAAGGGGCCTGCAAATATGACCCTCAGAGTTCTGCGGAGCTCTTTGATACTGCAGTTACACTATCAAGCTGTGAAATGGATACCAGGCAAGTCGCCGTAGGGTTCAGGGTGCAAAATTCTTATTGGTCCTACGATTTACTGGCAAAACTTCCAGCTGCATCCTGCAAATGCAGTTTTGCACTTAGGAGTACAAAACAAAGAGATTGATGACTGGGAATAGTAATCAAAGGCAGCTCTTTCTGTTTTTAATGAGAAACGTGTTTTTCTGGTGATCAAATTACCACTGATAAGAAGACCTAGTGAAGTCATTGTGAGTGCTGCCAGTGACTTTTCTGGAGTGATATCAGATCATATTAGACAATTATTTGGGTACGACTCTCTTCAGTATTCTCCAAAAATAGATGCATGGGTTAGATCAAGGGTTCTTCTCAGGCTTCTTTATTAGACTGCAGCAGGTACCTACAGGACAGCAGAAGAAGAGGAAAGGTATGTTCAATACTACCTTCTCCCAAATACTTTTGCAGCCACCAGCCATCTTCATTTCAGGGACTTCCTGGTGTGACTTATCTTTCAAAATTCATAATGGATTTGACATCCTTGCAGCATTTGTTCAATCTCCTCTTACGCCCATGTAAACTTTTAGTGTCATCCTCAGCCTTGGTCCTTGCTATCCAGATAACTCAAATAGGAGCAACAAACTTTTTCACTTTACTGTTTCTTTTTCAGGTCACTTCTTAATATGATCAACATGGATACTCAAATACTCCAAGGCTGCTGCAACATTTCACCAGTAGATGAGCAGATCATTGAGTCCTAACCTGCAGCTTCTCTTTTCTTTACTGTCTGTTATTTAAGAGTACGATGACCCTCCTTATTATGGAACTGAGACTTGGTTTCCTTATGAAATTCTTGATAAGGGAAATTGGAAGCTTTGTGGAAACCCAGACAGATCTGTATCTGTATCAACCAGATCACACCCATCTGTTTGCTGAATCCAAGAGCACTGTAAAGGAGTTGTAAGGCAGGGTTTCTTTTTTACTAAAGCTACATTTACCCTATTCATTATCTTCACAAGGATGCCAACTGGTTAAATTCTCTATTATATTCCTAGTAATTTTTCCAGCATATAAGCCGGATAAGGAGGCTTGGGAGGTTTTTTATATCTCTTATACTTTCCAAACACCAACTCTACCTTTCACCTATCTTTGAATTTCTTCATGACAACCTAGAATGTGGCATGGGCAGTATTTAACAGTATTATTCAGTAATTTTTTTTCTCTATTTCTTTGTTCCACATAGTAGAAAGAGACTTAATACAGACACAGTTATTTTATACAATCTTTCCTATTTCAGATAGCACTGCAGTCTCTGGTGCACCATCTTGAGAATACTTCACACAGCTGCTGCTCAGACAAAGGAACTACAGCGCGCTCCTTAGACAAAGAACTGAAGTGCACTCCTTATCTCTGTTATTGGACAAGCTTGATGTCCATTATCTGTCTGTGCCAGTAACCTTAACCTGTGAAAAATGTTAAGCCAAGTTTAACTGCTTTACCATCCCAGAATAACAGGCAAGTCTCTGGCCAAAGAGTAAGACAAAATAAATTATTTCTGTACGGTTCTGTGAACAAAGGAAAAAGACCCCACGATACCCATAAACTCTCAACATCTACAGAAATGCATAAATGAAATAAATTGGCTTCTAAATAAAATGTCAGGTAAAATGACTGGAAGAAAAGCACAAAAAAAAAGATAGATACGAAAAGCCTAATGGAAAATTTTTGTAATTACCCTGCAGTATTTACAGCCTGGTACATCCAAAATAAGTAATTGCTACATGAATTTGATGTGAAACACAGAAACAAATAAAACAAATATAATGTCCATTCTTAATTGGTTTATCAATAATTATCTGTTTATCTGTATCAGCAGAGAGAGAGACACAGCTACTCTTTGACCTTAACAAAATGCTGCCCCATACCAATTGTCTAAGCCCTTAGCCTCTTAATTTGGCATGCTACAGCAGTAAAATGTGCACTCCAGCACAATATCCAATATCCAAACTCTAATACAAAAAACTAGCTTCCTTCTTTAAGGCTTACATAACTTGGGCATTTGAAGAGCATTCCAGACAAAGAGCTTCTTTAATAAAGATTCAATATCCCTGCCCTCATCACAAAAATGCTGTTGAGAGATATCACATATTGCCTGAGAATTCTAACAAGTCTGCCACAAAGATTGGAGAAAATCACAGCTAACACTCACGACATTCTCAGTTAATGAACAAAGGCAAAGACACTTCTAAAAATAACATGCAGCATTCACATTTCAGGCCTCTGCGCACAAAAAGAAAATCTAAATCAGAACAATTAAAAAGGCATATAAACCCAGTCATTAATTAACTTTAAGTCAACATTTTAAACAAATTTAAAAGTCAGTCAAGTGTTCTCCCTCCTCCTTCAGAATTAATCCTGCTTTCATATCCTCAGGGAACTTATAAAAACCTGAGAAGTGACCTAGAAGATGCAGTAGGTTGTAGAAATAAAAGACACATTTTGAAAAACAGCTTTTTCCTACAGCAAAACTGATTCATTGCATCCTTCCTCAGAATGTGAAAAAATGTATCTGTTATTCTCAAAGGAGACTCCTGGATGCTCCACAGAAAAAAAAACACAAAGCAAAATGAAAATACATTCACAGAACACTTAAGGGAGAAAGGAAATGTGTCATAAGAAAAAGGTTGAGAAGACCTCACCCAGAAGACCTTTGAGTCAAGAGAAACCTCCCTTCCTCTCTAAAAGATGATAAAAAAAGCACACATTCATATCTTGTTGACTTCTAGTAGACATTTCTGCTTTAGGTGTAACCTATGAAAGGGAGATAAGTAATCTGAATCCATCCACCCTTTTGTTGAATTCTGGGCTTCTTATTAAAACAGAATACATCTGTCACATGTTCCCCATGAACTGCTCATTACCTAAGTAGTGAAATGAAGTACAAGGTAGAAGGGAAGAAAGTACCTATAGCATAAATGTATCCTGCTGCAGTACAAAAAACAAACCCCTCCTTCAAGTATGACTGCAATAATTTCTACAAAGAGTAGGCTCAACCAACCAGGTAAACTTAAACTAATTTGAAACTTTTCCTCTTGGGACACAGGACTCTGATCAGAGTGAAATTTAGACAACAGTGAATTACAGCAGAAGCACAAAAGGAAGAAGTAGAAGACAATAAGCTGGTAAGAGTACTGTGCTTCTAGAGGTGATGTTAATTAAGTGGGTTTTAGACAGCTGCCTACAATAAATCTCAGTTCTGTAAGAAGCCATGGTAGGTGTTCTCATTCAGCTGTGATTCTTCTGTTCCTCAAGTTCCCACAACTGCAGTGCCTGCCAGTATCATGTTTCTCTTATAAAATGACGATTCTCATAGTCCAAGAAAATTTGTGAGGAAAAAAGTCTGTCATCCACACAAACACAAGTTCTTCCTAAAGACTCGGCCGTTTCTCAGAGGGAAAGCCAACTGCAGGAGTATTATCATTTGAAGTATCAGGTTTATTAGAAATACCCAGGGACAAAGCAGATTCAAGACTCACAGGGCACACAGACAGAGAGCTCTGCTGGTGGCATCCACACTGAGAGAGATGTACATAGCAAGAACTTACTCTACACTGTTCTACAGGACGTGTGTTCATGCCTTTAAGGCTTAATTTGCAGCCACAGGGAAATATGTCATTTTGAAAACCTGAGTAGAACAACAGTAAGAGTGTGATTTCATATCCATCAAGATTATCCTTGCAGCCAGCTAACCAGAAATCTGTGGCATTAGATGATAAAGATGTAAAGTGGCATCACTTTGTGCAAACAGGCATGAAAGATAACTGTGCAAAAAATCCTGCTGTGCTGGGGGGACATTAGAGGAAGAAACGCTTGCTTTGCTCAGATTTGTGTATTAACAACCTCAATTTAAACTCCTTTGGCGACAGAAGGTGGTACACTGAAAAATAATATGATATTAAAATCAGAGTGGCCAGATACTGAGTTGCTGAGCAACCAGACGTAGCTTCTGACATCTTAAAAGTTCAGAAAACATCAAGCTCCAAAATCAGCTTCCTAATTATGGACAGCTGAGCTAACAATTTCTAAAAATCTTGGCCACTGTTTTAAAATACATCTTACTTCTAAAGAAGGTAATGAGTCACAGTTCCAAGTAGGTTCCAAGTCCATGCCTGTAGCATACACACATACACATGGGAAATTTAAGAACTGCAAATTCAGGGACTGATTCTGAAAATTTGGATGAGTCTACAGTTTAATAACACTTTGAAAAAAATTAATATGTTAATTATGATTTCAATATTAAATTAATCATACATTTCCTTTACTGCCTCTCCTTTATTTTCACTGCTTGAAGATTATTCTGTGGCTCTTGCTGGCAGAACGAATTCCAGGTATGTTTTCACTATATGCTGTGCTCATTTGCAGCTTCATTTCAAGTATTTCAGGGCTGCCTGCAGATGGGTACAAACTCAATGGCTTCCAGAAAGGACATTTCACTGGAGTGTTTTTCCTCCTTTGGACACACTTGTTAATATGCTCAACCAAACAGGGGGGACCTAAGGTTCCAATCCCTGGTGAATTCCCTTCGTATTGGTTTACATATAAAAGGACAGTAAACGCTGCTGTGAGAAAAGCAACCCTACCAAAAGCATGAAAACGCTACTAATTGAACAGGATGCCTAACCCAGGGTCCTGCCAGGCCTAACCCAGGGTCCTGCCAGCTCTGCAGCACTCCTATCAATGACTGCCAGCAGAATCGTGACTCTTTCAAGTGCTACATGCACTGGAACTGGGGTGCATACTTTGCAGGAGGCTGCTATGTCCAACAGGAGTACTCAAACAGAGAGGAGAGGGGAGGGGAGGGGAGGGAGGAAAGGGGAAAAGAGGGGAGGGCCACCCTATGTGGAGGTCAGTATAAGAGATCATCCCCTAAGATGACAAAAGCATACCAGTTACTGAAAATATCTTTTATATAAGCAAGACATTTGGCAGATTTTTAGTGTATCTTATTTTCTCCAGAAAATATATGAAAGTCTCATTTACATTTGTTCACATTACGATGATTCTCTTAAAGCCAAACTTCTTATTTAGGTATAAAATTGTTTTATTTTAACTGTGGACAGTGGGAAAGAAAACTGACAGAAATGATGAGAGTAAGCCTGTGGCTCTCTTTTGGCTCTCTTTCTTTTTTATTCAGGTGAGTAAGACTCTTCAATGAATAAGTTATAACTGGTGAGAAAATATCAGCCTTGATCAAACACTGGGTGCAAGTATTCTGCTCCAAAATATGGCCTTGACCAATAATTCAGAATCAACAACTGTCCTCAGCAACCCAAGTTTGAGATCAAAGTGGAAAGAGAGGAATGTAAGAAGCAGAGCAAAACCCCACACAGTATGCTATATACATTAGTTTGTCTATAGCAACATACAGGGGACTATATAAAAATGGAAATAAACCTGAAAGCTGTGTTGGTTTATAATGTAATCTTCTAAAAGTGTGATTCCAGTTCTTCACCTGCACTAAAAACATCAATACATTTTTTATGTAAGCCCACTATCTTGCCAGATAACAACCAAAATTAAAGTCTGTGAAACAAATTTTAGACTCCTGTATCTGATACGCTGTTCTATTCTTCTATTAGTACAGGAATTTGACTGGCTAGTAAAAAATCCCTGATGCCTCCTGTTACATTTACCTATTATATTACAGTGCTTCTGTTCTGAAAATGATAGCAGCTGAAGTAACACACAGCTCCTTTATCACAGTCTACAAGCTGCAGTTCTGACTTTTGAAGCTATCAGAGCTTTTATACTCATGAAGGCACTGAAGAATCCTCATCTAACTCTATGCTGCCTCTGAAAAAAACCATGAACTTTTTCTGAATAAACCACTGCATCTTATAGACAAAGCTCTTGAAGAAAAGCCTGAGGCCAACTTTATCTCCCTCACTCCAATTTCTGTATTTTCCCATACACGTTAAAAACCAAAAAAAGTAATTATTCCCATAAACTAATTTGCCAGTGCACAATACACTTGACTTCCTAAAGACTCAAATATTCAATTTCACAGTTCTTTCAGGTTCTTCCAAAAGAGTAATTTTTCCAAGAAAAACACACTTATTTTATGTTTTTTTAAAGAGGGATCACTGAATAAGCCTCTAAGGAGATGCCTGTAATTCTGTCAGATTTCACGTGTGGATTTTCTCTGTGTACTCTGTCTATGATACCATACTCATACAGATCTTCTATTTTGTTTTTATGGTGCATGCTTTTTGGGGGG